>JAWZYV010000358.1:7500-16516 GCA_038373885.1 Cheiracanthium punctorium
ATTCAAAACATTATCACGTAATGAATTCTGAATTATCACATAATGCATTCTTAGACGGCATACATTAAAATTTAATATACAATATAAACACAGTTTTAAAATGGCAAATGTCTCTGGAAGAAAACCTTCCAAAACTCATGGCACGAACAAAGACAAATTATTCTCGCATACGGGGCAGATAATGAAATGTAGTATGAATGTTATTGAAAAGAAGGAAATATTCAAAGAAAACCTTCGAAAGCTCAAGAGGATGGATAATATACAATTTAAACACAGTTTTATAACAGCAAATATCTTTGGAAGAAAACCTTCCAAAGATATTTCCTCGCCCACCCCCAATTCTCCCACCCTCTTAAACGGCCTGCAGCGGCAATCGAACTGTCGGTTTCGAAGCGCACAAACATTAAACTTTAGTATACAATTTGAACAGCTTGCCATATTAAATGTTATTCGAAGAAAACCTTCCAAAACACAACTCACTCACCGAATCAAAACATTATCACGTAATGAATTCTGAATTAACACATAATGCATTCTTAGACGGCATACATTAAAATTTAATATACAATATAAACACAGTTTTAAAATGGCAAATGTCTCTGGAAGAAAACCTTCCAAAACTCATGGCACGAACAAAGACAAATTATTCTCGCATACGGGGCAGATAATGAAATGTAGTATGAATGTTATTGAAAAGAAGGAAATATTCAAAGAAAACCTTCGAAAGCTCAAGAGGATGGATAATATACAATTTAAACACAGTTTTAAAACAGCAAATATCTTTGGAAGAAAACCTTCCAAAGATATTTCCTCGCCCACCCCCAATTCTCCCACCCTCTTAAACGGCCTGCAGCGGCAATCGAACTGTCGGTTTCGAAGCGCAGAAACATTAAACTTTAGTATACAATTTGAACAGCTTGCCATATTAAATGCTATTCGAAGAAAACCTTCCAAAACACAACTCACTCACCGAATCAAAACATTATCACGTAATGAATTTTGAATTATCACATAATGCATTCTTAGACGGCATACATTAAAATTTAATATACAATTTAAACACAGTTTTAAAATGGCAAATGTCTCTGGAAGAAAACCTTCCAAAACTCATGGTACGAACAAACACAAATTATTCTCGCATACGGGGCAGATAATGAAATGTAGTATGAATGTTATTGAAAAGAAGGAAATATTCAAAGAAAACCTTCGAAAGCTCAAGAGGATGGATAATATACAATTTAAACACAGTTTTATAACAGCAAATATCTTTGGAAGAAAACCTTCCAAAGATATTTCCTCGCCCACCCCCAATTCTCCCACCCTCTTAAACGGCCTGCAGCGGCAATCGAACTGTCGGTTTCGAAGCGCAGAAACATTAAACTTTAGTATACAATTTGAACAGCTTGCCATATTAAATGCTATTCGAAGAAAACCTTCCAAAACACAACTCACTCACCGAATCAAAACATTATCACGTAATGAATTCTGAATTATCACATAATGCATTCTTAGACGGCATACATTAAAATTTAATATACAATTTAAACACAGTTTTAAAATAGCAAATGTCTCTGGAAGAAAACCTTCCAAAACTCATGGTACGAACAAACACAAATTATTCTCGCATACGGGGCAGATAATGAAATGTAGTATGAATGTTATTGAAAAGAAGGAAATATTCAAAGAAAACCTTCGAAAGCTCAAGAGGATGGATAATATACAATTTAAACACAGTTTTAAAACAGCAAATATCTTTGGAAGAAAACCTTCCAAAGATATTTGCTTGCTCCCCCCACACTTTGATTATTAGAATAATTCTTTAAAACACAAAAGATTAAAATTTACCCTTGCCTTGGGTATACTAAACCAAAGGCAAAACAATCATCAGAAACTCGACAACGTTCATACGTGTCGATCACTCATCCCCTCAGAAATGCGAAATTCATTCATCTCGACAATTTAAATTCACGGAACCATTGACAGTCAGCAGAGTGAGCTTCGCTGCCTTGCAAACTCCGAGAAATAAAATAACGCGAACATACGAGTATAGTTACCTTCCTTTCGTCTCGCACCATCCCCAAGCGCAGAAAAAACACCGGCGCACAAATGTCAGGCAATTCTAAAAGCAAGCGTTCACATGCCCCTCGTCAAAACCACCATCCTCCGGAGGGAAAAAAAAACAAGTCGGAAGTGGGGGATGTTCGCAGTGGCATGGCGTAAGGGGGGGGCTCCCATACCCAGGCATGTGCCCCCCTGGATCCCCTGCTGCTGCCTACTTTGATTATTAGAATAATTCGTTCAAACACAAAAGATTAAAATTTACCCTTGCCATGGGTATACTAAACCAAAGGGAAAACAATCATCAGAAACCCGACAACGTTCATACGTGTCGATCACTCATCCCCTCAGAAATGCGAAATTCATTCATCTCGACAATTTAAATTCACGGAACCATTGACAGTCAGCAGAGTGAGCTTCGCTGCCTTGCAAACTCCGAGAAATAAAATAACGCGAACATACGAGTATAGTTACCTTCCTTTCGTCTCGCACCATCCCCAAGCGCAGAAAAAACACCGGTGCACAAATGTCAGGCAATTCTAAAAGCAAGCGTTCACATGCCACTCGTCAAAACCACCATCCTCCGGAGGGAAAAAAAAACAAGTCGGAAGTGGGGGATGTTCGCAGTGGCATGGCGTAAGGGGGGGGCTCCCATACCCAGGCATGTGCCCCCCTGGATCCCCTGCTGCTGCCTACTTTGATTATTAGAATAATTCGTTAAAACACAAAAGATTAAAATTTACCCTTGCCATGGGTATACTAAACCAAAGGGAAAACAATCATCAGAAACCCGACAATGTTCATACGTGTCGATCACTCATCCCCTCAGAAATGCGAAATTCATTCATCTCGACAATTTAAATTCACGGAACCATTCACAGTCAGCAGAGTGAGCTTCGCTGCCTTGCAAACTCCGAGAAATAAAATAACGCGAACATACGAGTATAGTTACCTTCCTTTCGTCTCGCACCATCCCCAAGCGCAGAAAAAACACCGGCGCACAAATGTCAGGCAATTCTAAAAGCAAGCGTTCACATGCCCCTCGTCAAAACCACCATCCTCCGGAGGGAAAAAAAAAACAAGTCGGAAGTGGGGGATGTTCGCAGTGGCATGGCGTAAGGGGGGGGCTCCCATCCCCAAGTGTATGCCTTCCCCCCCTGGATCCCGTGATTATTACTTTGATTATTAGAATAATTCTTTAAAACACAAAAGATTAAAATTTACCCTTGCCATGGGTATACTAAACCAAAACCTATTAATACAGGGAAAACAATCATCAGAAACTCGACAAGGTTAATACATATCGATCACTCATGTCCTCGGAAATGTGAAATTCATTCATTTTGACAATTTAAATTAATGGCACCATTCACAGTCAGCAGAGTGAGCATCGCTGCCTTGCAAACTCCGAGAAATAAAATAAAATAACTCGAGCATCCCAGTAGTTACCTTCGTTTCGTCTCCCACCATCCCCAAGCGCAGAAAAAACACTCGCGCATTCTTTTTTCATTTACTTTTTATTAAATTGGCTTAAGGAAAAAAATTAACTAAAATTCATGAAAAGCAGTGCTAACCAGTCTGCGATAAAATTTTCTTAGTCTCCATTTCAAAGAGTACACTTCGAATATGAACGATTTTCTGTTGATTCACGCTTGTACAGTCGGTAGAGCATGCGGCTCGAGAACTGGCAGTCTTGCGTTCGAATCTGCCTTCTGCCGAGTGAGGCAGGGGGGGGGGGGGCGGGGGGGGGGGAGGGGGGGGGGGTACGGCTAAGGACAAAAAATACATCCACACATCACTCATCAAAATTTAAATTCCAGTGGAAAAAAAAAAAATAAAAAACTCAACAATGTTCATGCGTTCTTCCAAAAATGAATAACATTTAATATGATAAAACTGTTTACATTGCACATTAAATTTTAATGTACATTAAATTTTAATGGGGGTACGGCTAAGGACAAAAAATACATCCACACATTACTCATCAAAATCTAAATTCCAGTGGGAAAAAAAAAAAAAAAATGTTCATGCGTTCTTCTAAAAATGAATAACATTTAATATGGTAAAACTGTTTACATTGTACATTAAATTTTAATGTTTGTCTGCCATTCAAGAATTAATTAAGTGATGATACTTTGATCCCGTGTGTGCCTTTTGTTTTGGATTAAATCTCTTCTGGAAACGCGTGGAAACTTTTGCTTTTAAACGATTTTGCATCAGCTCTGGAATTTTTAGACTGCCGCATTGAGCCTCGAACCCACGACTCAATGCATGCCGCAAACCCAGGCCGCATTGAGCCACTAACCCACGAATGTGACAGTCGTGTGTTCGATTCCCAGCTGTGGAATTTTTCGCATAGATGGTAAAAAATAAAATCAGCCTAAACACTCGATATTGCCTAATAACTTGAAAGGTTGAGGACGGCTAAGGACAAAAAATACATCCACACATCACTCATCAAAATTTAAATTCCAGTGGAAAAAAAAAAAATAAAAAATAAAAAACTCAACAATGTTCATGTGTTCTTCCAAAAATGAATAACATTTAATATGATAAAACTGTTTACATTGCAAATTAAATTTTAATGGGGGTACGGCTAAGGACAAAAAATACATCCACACATTACTCATCAAAATCTAAATTCCACTGGGAAAAAAAAAAAAAAAAAACAATGTTCATGCGTTCTTCTAAAAATGAATAACATTTAATATGGTAAAACTGTTTACATTGTACATTAAATTTTAATGTTTGTCTGCCATTCAAGAATTAATTAAGTGATGATACTTTGATCCCGTGTGTGCCTTTTCTTTTGGATTAAATCTCTTCTGGAAACTTTTTGCTTTTAAACGATTTTGCATCAGCTCTGGAATTTTTAGACTGCCGCATTGAGCCTCGAACCCACGACTCAATGCATGCCTCGAACCCAGGCCGCATTGAGCCACTAACCCACGAATGTGGCAGTCGTGTGTTCGATTCCCAGTTGTGGAATTTTTCGCATAGATGGTAAAAAATAAAATCAGCCTAAATATTCGATATTGCCTAATAACTTGAAAGGTTGATAGAAACACTTTCTAAAATATGTATAAATTCCGCAGCGTAACGGAGTTGTCACGAATTAATTGTTTCATCTGTTCCATCTGTGGTTTGCAGAGGAAGATGATAAATGTCAACGGTTCTAATGCGAGAAATTTCATCTGGGAATCGTCCCAGAGTAGCTCAGTCGTAGAGCGCGTTATGCAGCACGTACAGCACGTTATGCGGCATTCATGGGTTCGATTCCTAGCTCTGGAATTTTTGGACTGCCGCATTGAGTCTCGAACACACGACTCAATGCATGCCTCGAACCCACGCCGCATTGAGCCTCTAACCCAGGAATGCTTCAGTCGTGGGTTCGATTCCCAGCTCGAATTTTTCGCATAGTTGGTAAAAAATAAAATCAGCCTAAACACTCCAAATTGCCTAATAAATTTGCACGTTTTATGATTACATTAGCATAGTTAGAGTGTCGGCTATCAAAACCAGTTATAAATTGATTCATTAGGGTTTTTTGGGGGGGGGTGTCATAACCCTCATGATGAATTTTTTGGCATACAAAATGTATATTCTTTGTTACATTATCAAACACACGTGTACATATATATGAGTTGTAGTAGCCGTAACCCTCCCTATGAAAAATTTCTGGCTACGCCCATGATTACAATAGCTTAGTTACAATATCAGCTATCAAAATAAGTTACAAATTCAGTTATAAAAAATTTAAAAAATACATGTAATGGAACATAAATTTAAATTTTAAAATAGCTTTTTACCTTATATGATTACACTAGCTGCGTGCCCGCCCATTCTTCGAACAGTAAGAAACGGAAATTTTCCTCACATGTGTAATTCGAATTAATTCCAGGGATGTGGAATCTAGAAAAGAAAAAATATTTTAATCTTGACTTAAAGTTTGCATCATATGTACTAACATGAGATCATTGCAATATAATGACACAAAAAATATTATGTCAGCGGCATTCGCTATCCAAAAAGTGAAAAGTTTCACCGTTTCAGTAAACTTCTCACTTTGAAAAATGTCTCATTTCCACTTAATGCTGTTTTTTAGGGTCACGTTTCAGTAATAAATACTTCAGACACTACATAAAACAGACATTTTTAAAAAATTTTAAATTACATCACCCTCTCTTGCAGCCCTTTACAAAAAGAAAAGAGATAAGACTGCGCTATTAATGAATGTCATTTTATCTCTCATCACCCTTTATTGAAAAAATGCGACATAAAAGTATGCGACATAATTTTACATGCATTTAAATACTATTAGTTCACAACAGCTTTAATCTATTGTTACAATATTTTGTAAGCTATAGAATATGCATCACATGTATTTTCCCTAAATAGGTTACATTCATTAAAATTCCAACATAGGGTTACCAGGCAAAATACGCAAAAGATGAGCGATAAAATGACAAAGTCAATTAATATCGTTTTAATATGGCAATAATGAAACTAAAAAATTTGTGGGGTTCAGGGGGATCTCCCCCTGACGAGGCTCGAACTGCCAAGTTTTTTTTATAGAGGCTTTAAAATTGTTTTTCTAGATTATGCAGTTTAATTTCTCTTTTCACAAATAAATCAAGTATCTATAAGCGGAAATCAAGCGAAGCAAAGAAATCGTCTGTGTAGACATAAGAATATCTATGTACAGAAAACGAAATCTTTGGAATGGGAAAGTTTTTTCACGATTTCAGAAGAGCGTTGGTTGTAATTGCTTCACAACTGACTTCTAGTCGTATAATAACAGCAGTATTTGGCACATTTTGGCTTCAAGTATAAGGCAATAAACAACAGATGTTCTAATTCGAATTCCGAAGGGATCCGTCCTGGCAAATGACCACACAAAATTTGGTAGGCCTACGATCCCGTTGTGGCACACTTTTAAAATATGTCTACTGAAAAACTGAAACAATAGATTTTTCTCGAAATCGGATAGGTTCATATTGTTTGCATGGCACATTCACGATGCTCGCATGAATAGAATGGTATTTTCTTTCTCAAACTGACCCGCTCTCTCAAACTGACGACTCTCTTTCTCAAAATGAACACAGTGCTTGATTTTTAAAACTTTAAAGATTCCTCACTTTGAAGCTCAATGAGTCTTTCTTGGAGATCTACAATGTCTGAAAAGTATACAGGAAATCTTTCAAGATCTATGGTCAAATGGATTGCGCACCTAACTATGTGTGGATGAGAAATGCAATCGAGAACCACTAACAAAGACTTAGGAGAACTTGCCAACAAATGCAAACAACAGTGATGAAAAGACTACACGTTCCGGTAGGCGAGTCAGATTCAACACGAAGTACCTCTCATAGTCAAAATAGTTTCGCTATCGCTCAGGGGGGGGGGGGGGGGCTACTGTTGGGGTCTGACCCGCAGTAATCTCCTGCATCCGGAAACTAGCGCGTTACGGCGCGGAAGGCGATAACTGTCAACCGCGCAGGAAAATACTTTGGCACCTGGCTCGCGCTGAAGGAAGAGGATTACGCTTGCACTCGCAGTTGGTGTGCATGTAGGATGGCTTAGCTCCAGCGACCGACCAAATGTGGCATGCTTAATTCTTTATCGTTTCAGTGTGTAACATAAATTCGTAGAAGTTTTAAAATAAATATGGTTTAAGTGTTGATATGTGTAATGTTTAATTATTTAATAATTTTGTATTAGCAACCTTCTAAAGACTCCCTTTTCGTATTGCATTTAATTGAGCCGTAATGTAACGGCCGTCCTTTCTCAGCTGACAGTTCTCTCTCCTACGCTGATATTTTGTTCTCTTCTAGAAAATTCAGCGATCTCTTGGCGGAGACCGTGGCTTAGCTTGGTGACATCATCGTGGCACGGAGCAGCCTGAATGTAGCTTCACGAGATTCCTGAAAAGAAGAAAGGAGGGTAAATAAAGGCTGTAAAATAACTATTACAAAATCTTCAATATTCTCATTAATAGTTACGTACAATCCCGGCGGTCATTTTCACGAAACAATTTTTGCTTCAAATGTGCTGGCAAACTGTTGCCAAACATCAGTGGCGTATCCATAAATTTTTCATGGGGGGGTTACGACTACTGCAACTCACATATATGCATACATGTCTGTGATAAGGGAGTGAAGAATATAAATTTTGTATGGCACAAAATTTCTCAAGGAGGCTAGTTATTTATTACGTCATCCATAAACATTTACAATGGATATTATTTGATTATTTTTCATTTCGAAAGTTTAGAAACAGAAAAAAGTTCGAAATGGTTCAGGAGGTTATTGACGGATCACCATGAAATTTGGTATACTCAAGTCTTTCGTCATGGAGAAGATTTTTATGCTATACATTTTCCTCTAGCTCGCCGCTAGATGGTGCTGCAGGACGTCGAATTCTGTTCAACCGCTCGCTATGAAAAAACCGTTCGATCTAGCTTGACGAAAATTAGTACGTGGGGATATTTGAACACGGAGAATTTTTTTACACAATCCATTTTGCCATAACTTGCCGCAAGGTGGCGCTGAAGAGCATCGAATTCTATTCCGTCGGACCGCTTGCTGTGAAAATTAGTACACATGGATATTTGAGGACGTACAATACTTTTACACTTTCCGTTTTTCTGTAACTTGATGCTAGATTGCGCTGCAGAATGTCGACTTCCATTCTGTTTAACTTAAGGTGACCAGATTTTTGTAGTCAGAATCGGGGACATGTCCCCGATTCTGGCAACAAAACTGGGGACATTTATAATTAATGCAATAATTAACAGCAATTTAATTGAAAAACAATGCAATAATTAAAAAATTGTCCCCAGTTCCATTTTTACATTCTGGGGACAATTTGAAAAACGTCCTGAAAATGGAGACTGTCCCCAGAAAATGGGGACATTTGGTCACCTTAGTTTAACTGCGTGCTATGAAAATACCGTTGA
>JAWZYV010000359.1:0-20584 GCA_038373885.1 Cheiracanthium punctorium
AGAAGTTTAATTTTTATTTAATCGTTTATTAAATTTGTGTGATTTGAAATTTGAATTTGTGTTTTACTCCGGGTTGTAATTCAAGTTATAACTGCGTAAGTAGGGGAAATTTGATTCTGGAATTAAACAAAATTAGAAATTAAGAAATTAAAACCCCAAACCATCTACACTAGCTAATAATCGGTCTGAAAACATTTTGTTACATCCTATTTTCCACTCAAGATAAATGACACGTTATCTTTAGTTAGCGGTAGCACTGGCTTCTAGGCAAGAAATACATTAATTGTACTAAACTCATAAAATTAGGCACATTTATACCAGTTATGAGATAGTTAACAAAAATATTAAACAAATATCATGGCAATAATGTAGAGAATAACACAAAGTAAGAAAACAAAGTAGTATTTTAAATCTACATTTTGGGCATATATTTTCATTAATATATGGCATAAAAAAACTACTTCTAATAACCGGTACTCAAACCAATAAGGTGTAGAAAGACAGTTTGCCAAAATAGATTATCATTGGTACAAAAACAGAAAATTAATCTTTGACGCCCGCAAATTTCTGTATTTCTTTATTTTGAGCATTTTAAGATTTAATTTTCTCATAATCTTCTGCATGAAAATAAATAGTTAAATTTTTAGTTAAAGCTCCTTCTCCACAGCGGAGATTTTGATTAATTTTTTTCTTAAAAACTGAAAATGTCTGACAAATCAAATGAAATTTCTTACATTGAAGATGATATTTGACCAGTTTCAATCCAAAGGAACGTCCGAATTGCTTTCTTGTGATTTCTCCCCAATTGCTTTCTTTTGAACTAAATTCAAAATTAAGTAACGAAGTTTGTGGGCTATTAAAACCCTTATCACGGTTACGACGTCCTGCATGAGTAAGATTTTTTTTTTTAATGTTAAAATATATCTTGAATTTACGATTATCCGTTAAAAATAAAAGCTCATTCAAAAGTAGAATTTATTGTTGTGCAAGAAATGCTTTAATTATTTTAAATATATTATTCATTAGTTCTTTTAATTATATTGATTTTGAAATTATGCTTGAATGACCCATTTAATTTAGAAAATGTATTAATTTTTTAATATTATATTTATTTAAAATATATATACTTCATTGATATTTTTGAAATAGATAATGTATTGTCCATTCGTTTAAAACACAAGATTTTTATATAAGTTATAGCTACTGTGTAATTTATAAGTAATGTATATAAAGTATTAATTAATAATTTTTGTTTGTTTATTATAGAATCATCACCATCATTATTTTTAAGTAACGTGCGGTATTTTGAAGAAAAAAAAATCAAAATTGAATACTGCAATAATTTATAGAAGATAATATTGTAGTTTTTTCTCTTTCTTTAAAAAAAAAAAAAAAAAAAAAACATAACAAATGTACAGGGAGAAATCGAATAATGTGTGATTACCACCACTAGATGGCGACACCAATTCACACCTTTGTGGCTGCCAAAAACGTGTAGTTAGTTCATGCGAACACAGTATGTGCTGCCATCTCTTGGCTTTTGTTAGAACTATAAAGTTTTAATACTGAAATATTTAGTAGTTTGTGCTGATACCTATAGAGATACATAGAAATAGAACAACATTTCCCCGTAAATTTTATTTGAAGTATAAATTTTACATTATTTTATATTTTATGTTTCATGCATGCTTGAATAATCCATTTCATTTAGAAGGTTTTTTGAGTTTCTTTAATTATATTAATTTAAAATATAATTTAATTTCATTAATTATCATTTTATTAATATATAATTCTATTAACGTAAATATACTATTTAAATAAATAACAAGAATGCATTTTATGAAAAAACTTCATATTTGTTCTTTTCAGCTGCGTTGTATAGTATCTGATAATTGGAAATAGTTTGAACTGAATTCAAAATTTTATAATAAAAGCAAACACATTTTAAAAAGGCAAAGAAAAAGACGTTACCAGAAATGAACTGTATGAAGTTGGGATAATTTTTAATGGAAATTTTACTTCCACCACTCCAGTTAAGTAGTAAAGCTAAGTTGTGCCCTAATACTTTCCGTAATATTTTCCTGGTGGCCTCTTTGCAATCCTTTCCTCCTAAGATGCCACACTGTCTAACCTGTAAATAAACAACAAGGTATCATGAAAGAATATTTACTTCCATCTCCACTTCTCTTAAAAGCAATTGATTAATCCCTGAAGATGCACTATATGTTTCCTAAAGTCAGAATATATGTATATTTTAAGTTTTATTTTATGAAATTATTTTTAATCTAGTGTAATTATTGAAGGCGTTAGCATGATAACTAGATACATTTCAGTAGTTTATCTCCCTTCTTTTAAGAAAAAAGCTTGATTTTGGGTTTCTGAAACAGTTAGAATTGACACTAGCAAAAAAATGTGACTAAAATTTATCATGTTACAATTTACAACAAAATTATCCCCTCCTGCCCATAGTAATTTACGCCTATATGTCTAAAGCAACAGTTTTTTAAAAATCACTGTAAAAACACGTGTATTAGTATAACTTGGAATAATAGCATGCATTGCTTCACGTATGTTACTAGTTATGGTGGCACGAGATCACCCCTAAGCGATCAAATGAGTACCTTTGCACGCTCTCTCTTCATAATCATGTAAAAATACATAAAAGCTTAGCACTACTTCTCTTTTTATGAATAAATGTAAGCAAGTATTACAGAAGAATAAATTTAATTCAGAAATCATTTGATTTCAAAAACTCAAATAACAATCTTGTTAAACTCTGAAATAGGAATTTTTAAATTTTGTTATTTCTCAATTGTGGTGAAATTCAAATCACATTTTCATCTTTTTATTTAATTATTTAAAGGTATTGGGACTCATTTTAAAATTTTACTGGTAAAAATCAACCATATCATGGCAAACAAAAAATAAATAATGAGGAGTGCGAATTCGTAAGTGTACTGACATTTTAGCAGTTTGCTAAATCTGCCTCTTTCACTACAGGTTTCTTTTATTTTTATTTATTTACTTATTAAGAAGGCGCAGGAATAAAAATTTCAGTTCAATTTAAACTCTGCACCACCACAATATTCGAAGCACTGTGTCAATATTTCTTTTTGATTTATATGTGCATTAAATAAATATATTTACTGCTAGAGCAAAGTCGTCTTTGTTGGCTAATTTCGCTTCGAAATTAGCCAGTTCTGCTGTAGTTTCCAGGCACTTGAAGTCCTCTTCTATTGTTATGTTAAGGTGCCTGTTAGTAACAGTGTTTCGGACCTGGTCCAGGGTGGTAGACGAGGACTTCATGTATTCCTCGATTTTTGTTACGGAATTCAATAAGGAATCCAATTGAGCTAAAAGAGAAACAAGATTTTTGCCTTTGTTTTTAACTACACAAATGAGCTTAGAAGTACATATTATCAGTGGAATATATTTTTTGAAAAGTAAAATACCCTTTAGAGAGTTGAATTGCTCCTGTGTTACACAGGTATGATGACTGTTCGTGGTAGGGAGGATGGTGGTAGGGGGGATGGTGGTAGGAAGGCTGGTGGGTGAAGATGGCTGCTGAATTGCTGTTGTGAGCTGTCGTACATTGACTTCATTTTCTGAAGAAAGCAGCTCCACTTCGCTTTGACTTTCTAGTTTTATTAAGTATTTATTGGCTGAGTCAAAACTTCCTGTATCATAAAAACATCGGAGAATAAGTTAAAAGAACAAAAATAATAATTTGTCATTTCAGACAATTAATAAAAAGAATTGAAAGGGCTACACATGCAATCAAATGAAAACACAGTAAGTTAAAAAAACGAGGCGTGAAAAATATTTAATAAATATCTTCAGTTTTTAATGAAAATATCTTGATTATATTAATATTTAAATGTATTAGAGATTTTCCTACACTAATACATATACATAATCAGTAATGGTTCTGATGTCCTAATAAATAAAACCAAATACTATGCGTACATCTAAATATGCAATGTATACAATAGTTTCTTGAAAAAAAATACTTTCATAGATTAATATTAATTTACATGTAGAAGGAACTAGATATATTGATTAGTATGATTTAAACATACTAAAAGAAGAAAGAAAAGGAGAAGAAAAAAAGAAAAAAAGAAAGGAGGAAAGAAATTGAAAAATGAATACATGCAATTTACAATCTTATAATTTTATTATCTTTTTTCATTGTTGTTGGCAATTATAATTCTTTCGAACCAATTTTCATTTCCTTTCTCTACCTTTCATTTCAACAAATGATTTTTGAACCTTTATAGAAATGAGGGTTCGCTATAAACCGTCATTCATATTTTACGTACTAACATTTTGTTTTAATTAATATTAATTTTAAAATTAGTTTTTAAATAGATACAAACAAAAATAACTTATTTTATAGAAATAATTATTAGTATAATCATTGATTTAGCTAAAGATTTTTTAAAAAAAAGTAAAACTATGGAAATGAAAGGTGCAAAGCATTTTTGTACACAAGAGATCAAATTTCTTAGAAATTTGATTTATTTATAAATTAAGTCGTCGAATATTCAAAGAAAACCTACTAGAAAAGTGCAAGACATTCGCTCGCACTTCTGTCCAATCACTTTCTGGCTCCTTTAGCTTCTTGGAAGCTTTTGTGGCGTTCTTCGGTGGCCATTTGCAGAAGGTTCCATTTTTTTTCTTTTTTAGCCATAAAACTGGTACCACAAACAAAGAATTATCTTCTTCTGGAAAACCCACCACAGCATAAGAACGCCTAAATATATTTTATATGATGATTGTGATAAAGTAATTACTAAAAATATTAATAATGGAAAGCATGTGATTTTACAGTGACTTTACAAAATAACAATGGAAATTAAAAAAAAAAAAAAAAACAGTTTTTTTTTTTTTTTAATGTAGAGAACTTAAGATCTTTCCTGTTCTATTTGTTGCAAAAGCTTAATAACCAACTCGCAAGAGATAACTTGTTTCGGGATCTATAAATATTAGTTACCGTTCACTTTTTAAACTAAAACTCACATAAGCTAATTAATGGCAGGGAGCATGGAACTGAAAATTCAAATTTTCAATTATCGGCCTAAAACAGAGCAGATTGATACGATTCCATACCTATATAATTTGTGCCGATTTAGAACATAACACTCAAAATATGGCTTTTAGGCATGTAAACAAGCGTGATGTCGCACAAATTTTTTAAATAAGTTCTTTACTTCAAAAGTATGTTTTTTCATTATGTTTTGGTACACCTTTCTAGAAATATGTTTCAGGTAAACATTTGAAATTCTCTAAAATTGTTTTACTAAACTTCTTAAAACTACTAAACATTAGAGATCCAATTAGAGAGTGAAAAAAGTTTGAAAACAAGTATTTTTAGTAAAATATTTTATGTGTGTGTGTGTGCTCTTCTATTAACAAGAATTCTAATTTTACATTTACTAATACTACCGAGTCTATATTTAATAAAAAGATACTGGCTACCACAAGCTATTTAACCTAAAACATGAAAATCTTAATTATCCATACTTAGTACTAATTCCTAAATTTCATAAAACTAAGTTTAGAACTGTAACTATTGGTTGTAATATTTAAAATAACATAACTGGTGAAACTTTAACGAAAATACTAACCGCTATAATTATACAGTATTTGATTTGCAGAATTTATTTATTAAGGCTAACTGCAACTCCGTATCTTTTGGTAATAGCTATGATCTTAAAAATAAAATAAAATAGTCACAAAATATCTCTTCTATAATTACATATGACTTTAAGGATCTATTTAATAACATACAGCTTGATGATCTCTACAATACAATACTTGATCTATTTAATAATAACACAAATGCATTAAATTTACTATCACATATTTCATTTAATTATTTCCAAAATCTACTTAACTTTATTTAATAACTATATCTACATAATAAACTTTATGAACAAGTCCTAGGTATACCACAGGGTGAATCTACTACTAGTCATTTAGCTGACCTTTATCTATTTAATTATGAAAAACAGTATGATAACGCCTCACTGATATATTGACCATTACCTATCCTGATAATTTTGAATTAATTAAAAATCCTCTACCAAATAACAATATTAATTTTCTTTATCTACAAATACTAATAGCTGATGATAGACATCTTAATATATACAATAAGACAGATGAACTTTATTTTAGAGTAATTAGTTTCAGTGATTTTACAATATGTATGCATGTATCTGTATATAGAAATATTGCAAGTAATCATCTATATGAAGTAGTGTCTCTTTGTACACCCACCCCCCCAGTAATTATAAGTCAGATAATATATCTCTTTTGTATAACACTGCATTAAGATATATTTACCCTAGCAGATTTCTAAAACCTATTCTATTTCCTAGTTGTAATTAGAAATACTATAAACATGTGTCCTCTTGAGAATTCTTGGTTAGAGAGGTGGGGGTTTTGGTCCCTGGCTTTTATTTAAAAAAATATGAAAAAATGTAAAAAACAACAACATTAAGTTATTGTTTATTGGGCACTTGTTTATTCATACAAAAAAATTATAAATAAAAAATTGACTGAATTGATTCGAATTGGTTGATTGAAAAATTGATTCGAATTGGTTAATTGAAAAATTGAAAAATTGATTGAATTGATTCGAATTGGGAAAAATTGATTGAAAAATTATAAATAAAAAATTGTGATTTTACAGTGACTTTACAAAATAACAATGGAAATTAAAAAAAAAAAACAGTTTTTTTTAAATGTAGAGAACTTAAGATCTTTCCTGCTCTATTTGTTCACTGGTTTGATCACTGGTTTTCTTTAAATTATCACTCTATAGTAATATAAGACATAACTCTTAATTACTTAGCAATAATTGTCATGTGTAGGCGTTTTTAGATTTATACCTAATAGAGTATTATATACCTAATATATTAAGCAATTACTACTATTTTTACTTATTTTTTATCATTACTTACTTTTTCTCTATTATTTATCTTTCGAAATCTGGCAACAGGTAATTATTTCTCTTCTAATGGCAACAGTTTGAACAAGTCTCACTCGTTTTCAAGCTATGCCTTTATTTTTGAATTTGATAACAAATAACAAATTTTCAAGGGATACCTTCATGCTTTTGGCCTATATATATATATATATATATAGTAAAATCGCTAAACTTACGATTAAGGGATCAATCATAAATAGCGCATCAATCCTTTTAAAGCAAAAATTATAGGAAATGTCGTAGTTTATTTCCATGCCGTCATAACACATGACCTAATTTTTCGAAGTCTATTTGAAAATAAAATGTGCGAGGTAGAGAGAAATCCTGACGTACTACTTTTCAAAGACTTGAGAAAAAATGGAATAAACTTCAATATTAAATACGAGTAAATAAAAAAATTGAGAGAGCATGGGGGAACGGCAACCTTTCTTGAAATCTAGACAAGACCTCAGCTTCTTAAAATATTTAAAATTGTACAAAGACTTCATAAAGCACTTTCACGAGTAGTTTAAAATAAACTTATGTTGCACTTATGGCATTTATCAGACTTGCCAATTTTTCATTTTTTTACTGAGGATGAATAAGCGAAATTGAAATTCGTTTCAAACCTAGATCGTCGTCGTACACATTTGACGGACATATTCCTTCTTTTTATGAGGGACGGCCCTAGTTTACATGACGCTCCCTGCAAACTTAAAAAACAGCGCGCCCTTTTATGTTCTAGATCAAGTTTTTCTCATTTTGAATTCGAAATGGCCCCCTTTGAATATGGTGTCCGATGCGTTGCTTACTGTGTTCGGCCGCCCGTGCTGTTTACAGAGTGGCTGTATTATTATTATTATTTAAGAAATCAACCTGGGAAAAAATGTTATATGTGGAAATCAAATAAAGAATTATTGTGGTGAAAGCATTTAATGACAGTGTTGTAAGTGGTGCTAAATTAATCTCGGACTTCAACTGGTTAAACTATCAATGAAAAATAAAAATATTTTGTTCCTCGTTGTGTGCAAGATCAGCACAACTTATGAGATTGCACTAAGATTGCATTGACTAACTGAGATTGCAAAAAAAAAAAAAAAAAATCATTTTAAAAAGAAAATATCATCATTAAGTTCTGCAGCCAGTAGCGTATTGAAGTATTGATGTAATATAAATTGGCCATTAATTATAATTTTTAATTAATAACACTGAGTATTTTATTTGTTCTAAACACATCGTATCATCCATTGTAAAATTGAAAATTCTGGCTCAAGTCGGCACGGGTTAATTTCATCCTATTGGACTGAAGCATTACATGTGTGTTAATCTGATCAAAAGGAACAATTTTAGGGAGAGGGCGAAAAACTTTCAGCAAAAAAATCTGTTGAACCTAAGTAAGGAACACACACACGCACACACACACACACATATATATATATATATATGGGCTATAAAGTGTGTATATACAGTGGACAAATTCTATCTACATTTAAATAAAATAGATGATGTTAAATATTTTGCAAAAGCTGCTTGTCGGCAGTAAGTAGCTGGAGAAAGAAAGAAAGGACCCTCCTCCTTTTCTACCCGGGCTGGGGACCGGCGTTGGCGGAGTTACACACACACAGACACACACACACACACACACACACACACACACACACCACACACAGACACAGAGGCAGAAACTGCAGCACGACAGAAGAGAGAAAAAGGGTATTCGGTCTGAAAAAATAACCGTATTTGTCACTAACTTTTCTACCAACATACACATGCATATGCTTAACACACTGTGTAATCACAACATTTCACACACATACACAGTAAGAGTATTTTTTTAACCGTATTGCTTCGGCATAAATTCAACTAAATAGGAGTATACTTAAAATATACATATGCATATATATTACAGTGGCGTATGCAGATTTCCTTCAAGGGAGGGGGGGGTTATAGACATAACTTTGTGTTAAAATGCGTAATATTTAAGCTAAAAATTGAAAATTTATGGACATTTTGTTAAAAAATGTTTGACAAGGGGGGGGGGTGAACTCCCAATTTTCAGTGTCCCTAAAGTCATAATTTGGGATCTCAGTTGCAGATCATCTAGTTTTTTTTTTTTAAACTTTTTTTAAACATTTTTTTTTCTTTTTTTTTCTTTTTTCCCTTTTTTTTTTACTATTTCAGACTTTTTCTGTTTTTTTTTTCCATTTTTTTTTCTGTTTTTTTTTTAAATTTCTAGTATGAAAATCATGATTTTTTTCCCCTTTCAGACTGAACGATTTAAACTACTACAAATGAAATAATCATGATAAATGACGTAACGGTAACACTACGTAATTATGTTTATAAGGTAATAGAACCATTTTGCATTTTATATCTGAAACTTTATAGGCTTTTAACCTTTTGCTCAAATTGTCCACTTTATAAACTGACAGCATGCTGGACTTAAGAGGTTTCGAGAAGAAATCAGATTTAATAAATTCCTGCCCAACAAGATAATTTGCTTCTCCTCTTACAAAGTTTGTTGCCAAGATAATTTTACCATTTTTTAGTTGCACACATGAATCTTTTAACTTGTTTGATAACCTGCAATCATTGAGCATAAATTGGCAGTAGCTTTTTCCGTCTAATCCAGCTTTTGGTCCCTCCTTCAAATGTTTTTCATCAAATGAAATACCCGTGTTTTGTTTTGAGTACCCATCAGTAAATTTATTTCTTTCTAATATGCGATGGCACAGTTGTTTTAATGGATGGTTAGGTTTTAATAGCATTCTTTTCATCTCATGTAAATAATTTTCGAACGGAAAAGCACTAAATGAATCTAAAGTACCGAAATTATTTACATCTGTACATAAATGAATCAAGGAATGAACATTATATGTAACTATTTCGGGGCCATAATAATTTGAAATTTTAGAAACAAATTTTAGAAGAAGTTTTTGAGCCGTATCATTTAAAGTAACACACAATTCTTTGCTGCTCAAAATTGATATGCTACAAAATAACAATAAAAAATGTCTATAGACGTCTGTCTTTAAGAATAATTTTAAGTAGACTGGTCCTAGATACAACAGGAATTGTCGAAGCTCGGTAGCCTTCCAGTAGTCTATTTCCAATAAACTTCTGGGTTTACGATTGAATTCATGTGGCCAGCTTTGTGAAGCATTCGTTATGCAATCGCTAAGTGAAATTATGTCGCGAGAGGGTAAACGACATCTTTTGGTGTTCGATTTTCCCAGCCAAGCATATATAAGACGCCGCATTACTCCAAGGCAAACAAGATGCATGTAATCATGTGGGAAAGCAGATATCATGTCTATATTAAGTTCTAATAACGGGGTATGACCTTTATGATGATGGGGAATTTCAGATTCTCTAAAAGCCTTGTCTGTTCTGAGAGGGGCATTATTATTAGGATAAGTTTGGACTCTGTTTACACGAACACCTTCCTGAGCACATCGGTCACAGCCTTGTTTCCCATTATGACTTTTAATGTTTTTAACAAACGCTTTGGCTGGAGCATCGCAAATGAAACACCTAATTTGCAATTTTAAGTGATGACTTTCATAAATTAGTCCATTTTGCTCAAGTAGTTTAAATTCATCAATAAAAGGGGCAATGTAAGCATCTAACGGAGGTTTTGATTTACCATGGTATACAGAAACAACAAAAGGTTGATTAAGGGGATCTTCCTCTAACCTAATTAAGATAGGCCAAAATTGGTCTTTCGTACTTTTAAAAAGTGGCAAACCGTCAATAAATACATTTAAAGTCAATACTGTGGGAAGTATATCGAGTTGAAGAGAATTTAACTTCTGTAATATCATCTCTGCAAGGCCAAAGTGATAAAAATAGCCATTCCCCATTACTGATAATTCTACATCTTTTGCAGTTTTAAGCAAAGTTCTTGCATCTGCTGGCAGTTCAGGAAACCAACGGCGCAACCCTTTTAAAAGCCGTGTCAAAGCACTCTGGGGCAAAAACTTAGAAGCTAAAAACCATTCTTTTAAGAAATCCGCTATCGAACTTGTAGCACACGGGGATTCATCATCAGATTCATCAAGTTCGCTAGGACTGCATTCAAATTCAGTCAAATCTGAAGATGATGAAAAACAACTTTTATATAAAGAACTGTCCGAATCTTCGGAATCTGAATACGTGGGGTTATTTCGAAAAATGTGGCCTTCATCCAAATCTGAATTTTCAGTGCTTTGTTGAGAAATGTTACTTTCATCGGAAAATTGTGATTTATGAAGGGAGTAAGTGTGGTTTTCGTCAGAATCTGAAAAAGTAGGGTAATTTTGTTTGCAGTTTTCGAGAAAATTGAAAGATGGTGCAGATACTGCATTACGATCACCTAAAGCTTTAAAGGATTGTAGTTTTTCAGCAATATCGGCACATTTAGCAGCCAAATAAATTTCTTTTTTTTCAAGATTAAGCCTTTGGCTAATGCGGCGCCTTTTATGGCGAGCAGAAATATCCCTATCCATTAAAGATAACTAAAAGGAAGTAAATACATAATTACTACATACAAATAAACTACAAATTACTGCATAAATCAATACAGACATATACACTTATGTGATTAAAGCTATATTCACCCATAACTATTCATTTCTGATGGTGAGTAAAAAACTGCTGTAACGTGAAACACGACTGCACCTAAGAGTTGAAAAAGATATGAATTGATCAGCTTGAGTTAAAAATTTACCAAGGTCAAAAATTTGCTATGAAACAAATTTTTAAAAAATCCAAAAATTAATAATTCCCTTAAATACTATATGTATTGTAATATTCAGAAATATTAAAATTAAACCATGATATACTAACTGTATTAAAAGTAATAAGTAAAGAGAGTGTATTATATACTTTAACTAAGTAATATCACTAACTGTAACTGTTGTAATGATAATTAATACACATTAAAAAAACGCAGAACTTATTTTTATAAGAAAAATTTTCTCCTCCTTTTTCAACCTCCAAACACAGACTAAAGACTAAATAATCTAACCTCCCAACCTCCGTTTACTTAAAAAAAAGGGCACTACTTGGATATAATTATACTATTGTAAAACTATTCAGAGTCGTGGCTTTTCTGACCGACGATTCCATTGGGCTTCGGGCTAATCGAGGTAAATCGACTATAGCGTATATTTAAAATTTTAAACTAAACAGATGTTCCAACTTTCCAAAATCAAAACGCCTGAGATCTCTAGTTTTTAGTGTTAAAAAGCCTGAGATTTTTATGCATATATTATCAGAATAAAATATACCTATAATCAAAGCAGAAATAGTTTCTTTTCTTAAATGCTATAGCCGCACACATAAACTTAAGTAATAAAATAGTGCTAAGTTGCGCAATGTAAATAAATTTCACAGATTTGCCAAAGAAATATGGGAAAATACAAAACATTAATCAAAATACATCAGGATGAACTACTGAAACCAAAACATTATATAGAGAGAAATTAACATGATAAAATCTGAAATAATATTTCATTTTTGCTAGCTGATTTTGCTAATCTTATCGAAAAAATGTATGAAAGTTTTAATTTTATAATAAACTCTTAGAAAGCCTAAGGAAATGAAGAAAATTCATGATACCCAAAACGGAATCGAAAATCCTCAGACTCAGGCCAAACTCTTGTCCCGTCTGAAGAAAGCATACTTCCTCGAAACATCAGTTTTTAAAATTTCTATTAAAGTTTTTTTTTTAATTTTAAATTTTGAAATGAGTTTAAACTTTTACTATCTGGTTTAGAAACATTTCAGCGTTGCTTGGATTATGATCAACATATGTTTTGTAGGCTTCCAAGAATCATGCTTTTAATTATTTGTTTTTAGATAAAAAATCGTAAATAGATGAACAAAAGAATAATTTGAATAGTGTAGGGGCTAACGGCACCGTCAGTCAGGATAGCAAAGGTCAAAATTATATGAGCTGGTAACATAATAATTGTTGGCATTCAAATTAAAACAATAAATTGAATTACAGCTCGAAGTATATTATTAAATAAATCATTGGAATCATAAGTGTATAGTAACAAATATTTCTTAATATTACATTTATAATTACGAAACTCAAAACTATTGTTTTTAGATGTAGATTGGTCATCAATTCTTATTAAATTCGTATGCATAGGAGACATAATTTTTAGTAAAAATTTGCTAGCAATATTGTTCTCGGATATTACATCATATTGTAACAGTGCAAAATTTAAGAGGAGCTTGTGAAAGAAATAGGACCAGATAAGGAAAGTTAAGATTATTGTAATTTAATTTCAGAAGCTTATAAAATGCTTTTCTTTTGTCATACATTAATTCAGATACGTTAGTAGAAGCCAGTGACTTAGCCAGAAATTTTTCATGGGGGGGGGGGGTTACGACTACTGTAACTTATATATATTTCTACGAGTGTGTAGTAAGTGAGTGAAGAATATACATTTTGTATGACAAAAAATTCCTCTTGAGGGAGGTTGTGACTACCGGTGGCAACCTACGCCACCGGTAGAAGGTGTTGACGATAGATGAATCTACAAGTGTATGGCATAGATGCATACAAAGGCATGCAAAGAATTGTACAGTTATGAGGAGCTTTATCTACGTATGTGATGTGTTTTTGGAAAATGTCTATTTGCGTAATTAATTGATGATTATTACTATTACATATGGTAAACTTAAAAGATGAGGATTCTTGAAATTAACTTTAATTTTGAAAAGATTGAAAACTTTAATTTTCTTAATATGAAAAACTTTAATTAAGTAGCAAATTTTAGCAGTGTCCTGTATTTAAAATAATCTAAATCCTGAAAATTGTGTTACAATACTTTTAACTGAAATCATGGAAGGCAGCCTGTATTTAGCTCCTTTTAATGCAATATTTTGTAAGAACTTATATTTTGTGATGGAAAGATCGAAAAATTATAACGTATCCAAAATCATTATAATATTGTTTTTATGGCGATCATAATTTTTGAAAAAGAATTATAGTTAAATATTTTTCTACGAATGGAGGGTACTTGAAAGATTTTTTTTCTATGCATGTTTTTGGTTTGTAAACTATTAAATGCGTAGGAAATAGAGTGTTGACGTTTATACTATGTTCAGAGAATAATTAGTAAAAATTAATAAATTAGAATTAGTAGATTTAAACAAAATAGCCCATGACAGTTTTAAATTAGTTTGTATTAGCTGGTGCAACAGTGGCATTAAAAGAAAAAGTGAACGAAGTGTAGTAATACTAAGAGAAGAAAAAATAGAATTAAAGAATATTCGATTTTATACATTAGTTAAAATTAGCAGCAGAACGTTTAGCTTTACCAAAAGCAATTCTATTAATTTACATTAGTATCAGCATTAGTTGTTTTAGAATAATGGGTAAGCTGTTTATTTAAAAATAATTAATCCATAGGAGTATTTAACATTAGGATGTTTAATAAAATAATTTTCTGAAAAAAATCGTTCTTACTTTTCTTAATTGCTATAATTCTATTGAGTGTTTTAAAACCAAACTGTTTAAAACAATTTTAACTTCTTTCCGTAAAAATTTGCATATCATTCATTTAATTTAGATTAAAATTGAAATTAAGTTAGACCTGTTACAATTTACACGGGTCTTAAAAATTTAGTTTGGATAATTAAATTATTTTATTTACTATTTAAAATAAGTGCAACAAATCAGTTTTTATAGCATGTAGGTAGAAAGGGAAGAACACAGAACCGCCTCCTCAAAACTAGTGTCCTTGTGAATAAAATTATGACAATCCCTTCTTTTTATAATAAATTATGTCTAAATATTATTCTGATATATAAGTACAGGAGTCAATGCAGAGACGAAAATCGGGCCAGTTTAGCGGCCCCTTCACAAAATTACAATCGCTTAAAACTGCCTCTAGATAAAATTACAATCCATAAAAACGGCCCCTTCACAAAGTTACAATCGCTTAAAACTGCCTCTAGGTAAAGTTACAATCCATTAACATCACCCCTTCAGAAAAATACTATCGATTGAAAAGGCCCTTCATTGGCATTTTACCCTACCTTCTTATATGTTCTATTATTTTAACAAAAAAAGTTACTTTTATTAAAAATTGGTTTGAAATTCACAAAATGAAATATTTAAATTTAGTAAAATAAGCAGTTTTCATCAAAATAGGACCCTGGAAAAAAATTCCTGGATCAACCCCTGAAGTGTCAGTCACAAAAATGTTTATTTCATAAAAACAGTAAAATGCTAGACAAAAAAGATACTTTGTTTTCAATATTCAGTATTTATGTTTTCGGAGAACTGTGTCTTTGGCTGTTTAAGGCGCCTGCCTACCTTAAAATACGAATTTCAGACAAAAACCCAATTTCCTTTTTTTTGTTTAATATTAAATTAATGTATATCATTACAAATACGATTATTAAAGTTGTGAGAATGGCTCATTTCCTCAAGGAGGTTTCAAATGTTAAATTTACAAAATAAAAGCATCTTCAATTAAATTTGAGTTTTGATGTTTTGCAAAAATTCCATTCAAAATCAACTTCTATGCAAATTTTGAGTCAAAAAAGTCGTAATATTAAAAAGACACATTTTTCACATATTTTTATGAGTTATTAGATGTATTCTATGTTATAATCCACATACGTAATTTTTCAATTAAAGAAAATATTCACTTAAGGCACCTTAAACATTTATCAGATAACACATTTGTTAGTGAATACATAATTTCATTTCTTGGAATATAAAAATGTACAGTAATTTGATTAATAAGGAAAAAATTATAATAATGTTAATAAATTGAAAAAACAACTAATTTAAAAAATAAATTAAGCATTTATTCGTGTTAGTTTTAATCTATACATTTAGTTATTTTTAAGTAAATATTTTATTTTTCTAAATACCCAAGTTTTTAAATTAGTTGAGTTTTTTGCTTAATACTTAAAATGAATGCTCCCTAAAGTGGACTTTGCGTGGACATTTAGACACATATAAAACTAAATCAGCAGAAAATATATTTGTTTGTGTCATTTGTCGTATACAAACGTGCACTGTGCAACCGATAACGATACTAATAATATACATACACGTATATATTTAAAAAATAACCTTAACGGTATTAAAACTGTAGTCAAATACCTAAAAACAGAAATTAAAATTTTAACTTCTTACCTTTTAAGCAGAATAAAAAGAGGCGATGACTAGCTATCTCGGGCTGGAACTCCTCTGGCTCGCGATCAGGAGAGAATAAGAAAGATGGGGGAAGCGGAAAAAAATCAGGGATCAGGGATTTTCTATTTGATCTTATCTCTAGTACACTGGTACGTCCCAGTTTTATTGCTACAGTGGCCAGAGATTGGCTATTCTTTCTGACTGGAGAATGACCATAACAATAACTGTTGGTGACGAACTATGACGACACGACGATTCATGTATACTGTTGTTGACAAACGTAACTGAACTGAAGCTAATAAGATTACTAAAAATAAAAATAGTATGAACAAAACTCATTAGCAAGCACTCATTTTTCTGATTCCAAACTAAAAAATAAATTCTCGACAATAGTTGTATAAACAAATGATATTTTTGTATCTGAGACATACGTTCTATGGACTGTTTAATCTCCTGTACATCGTTTGTTAAGATTCTTTTTCAATTTGTTAACAAACAAACAAACAAAAAAAAACTTATCAAAAGTCACTATTTTCTAATCAACAGAAAATTGACTATTAATTAATATTTAACGAAAAAAATGGAGAAATACGTGAATTTAAAAGACTCGTGAAAAGTTTTTTCTTCTTTTTTTCTTTCTAAACTATATTAGTTCATGTTTTTCTTAATATTAAAATACTGCGCGGATAGTATTTGAAGAATTAGAAAACTCTCTTTTTTTCATTCTGACTAAAAAAAATTTTAAATATAATAATTAGTAATAAAACTGAAAAAGAAAATAGGTTTAATGCATCAGTATATAATTAAAGATTAAAAGTACGCTTGCATGAGAATTGAATTGATTTCAACAAACAGAAATGTATTTTATCCAATATCCAGATAATTATATAGTGTATAGTATTTTTAAAGGAATCAGCAGATTGTTTTTTTTAGAAAATTTCAATCATGTATGATAATAAAGTATTGTTTTCGGTATTTTATCTAATGCGAGATTCGAGAATACGAGATTCTTCGTCTCCGTATGGAAGAAAAATAAATAGAAAAAGTCAAGTTTCTTTTTCTCGTATGCTATATCGAACACTTTAATCACTTATATCCCGCTGTTTATGGAAGGATGCACCGTAGGTAAAATGTTGCCTTTAAATGCGTACAAATTGATAATCGGAAATGTCGCTTTGGACCATAATAAAAAGGTCGATAGTAGACTGTAGACTATGACTGTATTTCGGAAACGGAGGATCCAGAAGTGAGAGCGCACACGGACACTCAGCTGAACGGAATTTACACTATGAAACTTTCACTTATTTTGTAATTCAAATGAATATTAAAAAAAAAAAAAGGAGACAAAGTCATTTTGTGCTTCTTCGAGAATTTGTGCCCTGATCCGCTGCTGATGGCAGGTCCCGACCATATTAGTCTGAACCTGAACACATTGAACCGTCCACAGTATTTTGTTACCGTGGAAGAGTAGCGCAAAAGTAGTTACACACAGATTTTCCAGAGGCAGTTGAAAAGTCACGAGTTTTTGCAATTAACTGCGTTTCTTTCGGAATGATTCCAACATATAAATTGTATGTGTCGGTAAGTTTTCAAACATCAATGGTAGAATTTCGTGTAATTAATATGTAGCATAATATTTGGCAATGTTCGTATGTCCTAGTGGAAAGAAAAACGACACTTATGAACGTTTACATTTATTTATTGTTAGAAATATTGTCCGTCTATAAATTCACATTTTTATTTTAATAATATAAATTGCGTTGGTAGGAGGACTTTCTACGGGGTTCTAATGCGCAGTCACATTACATCTGGAGAAAACCTACTAAAACTCCACACCGTTAAATCGACAGACGTGCGATGGGACCCGAACCCGGGACTTTCGGGTCCCATCGCACGGCTGTTGATCTAACGGTGTAGAGTCTACCATTTTTAGTGACATTAACCACTGTAACATGGTGAGGCTTTAACACGCTTTTATCACTTACTCTTGTATATCTGTAGAGATGTAATGAAATCTGGTGATTCAATTTTCATCCATTTCCAGATATCCAATTAATTTGACATTTTACAGAGATATAATGAATCGTTGACATGTAATAGTATTGAAAACAGCGTAGGTAGCATTTATTTTACAGGAGTACCCAAAAGATTTTTAATGCATACGCTCAAGGAGAGTCATCATTTGAAGAGTATTTCCGATATATCAATCTTTTTTCCAAATCACTTTCTTATCATTTTAAACTTAATTCCAATAATTACGTTATATTTAGTCGTGGGAAATCATATTATTGTTGGACAAAATCTTTATATTGAAATATAATTTTTTATTCTTTTGTTCATTAACTTCAATGAATCAGTGGAAGTAATAGGACTTCCCTGTGTATCCTTTATGCTTTACATTTTACATTATTTGTTCCCCCCCCCCTTTCCAATCCTCAGTTGTATTTATACGTAGATATGCATTATACAGGGTGTCATAATTTCGTGACAGCGACGGATTAAGGAAATTTTGTCGGGGGGGGGGCAGTTATTTTGTCGGTGGGGCCGGTTAGTTAGAAGATTGTGACATTTGTGAAACAAAAATTATAACGTTTCTTTCCTTAGGAAAGTCAACTTTGTTGCTGTGTTGGTAACTTTTTCTAAGTCTACCAAACACGGGAAGGAATTGTGATACACCATGTATATGAGTGGAGTCTCCTGAATTTAAACTTAAAACGTTAGAAAATGCATCTGGGACCATTTTTAAAAAAAGACAAAAATTCTCAAACAGCTGACATATAAAACGAAAGAGAAGAATTAATTAAGAGTTATCTTGTTTACTCCCATTTTCGGGAAAGAACAAAGTTTACTTAAGTGAATCCACAAAGCTAGTCTGAAATTCCTTACAAATTCATCCGACAGTGTCTCTGAAAATTAGCACCACTTCTGCTCTTCACATTAGTCGACACTGTGAGATTAGAGATTGGTCGAACATTGTCATTTTTTTTCTTAGGCGTAAGAAAGTGACGAAAAATAATTTTTAATAGTGATTGGATAAATTTATTAGAAACCATCTGTAAAATAGTTGAAAGCTGAAAATCAACGCATGAGATACAGAATTGGGCAGTAGAAAATTTCCAAAAAGAATATTTCTTGTGGGAGAAATCTGAAAAAAGGAAATGCGTCCTAAAGGGGAGAGAGTACTATTACGAAAAAGCTCGAAAAGAAGAGTGCACCTGACAGTAAAATTCTGTGCATATGACCTCCTGGCTATCTGGTCATCCGCTTCTAACGCCTTGCGTATTGTACTTTTTTTTGCTCCTTGTACTTCTTTTTTTGACTTTCATTACTGAGTGTAAAAATTGTGTAAAAGCTACTGAAATCACCGGGAAAAAAAAAAAAAAAGATAAAATTTCAGAGAGAATCCAAAAGAATCTGCAAAAAAAATTCCATGTACCTCTGGTTTAGATTCTGTTCAATTGGAGTTCTGAGTTTCGATTATGTGCATAGACGAAAATACTGAAAGTGATAATTTTATCAGTCAGAAACATGCTATATGATTGGCTATTGTTAAAATATGCTGGGAGGAAGAAAAACATAAAACTAATTGTTAACCATATTCTTATTATTTCTCCATATAGACTGAGCATAAGATATGCTCTAATAATTGCAGATTCCTGACTTAGGTAGCCACCAAATGATGGCATTTTTTAGGGTTAACATGTTCACTCGTAAATATTTGAAAAGTCACATCGGTGAAGATTAGATTATTTTGAGTCCTCCGCCAAGGTATTCCTACCTCCGGCCAGGGGTGGATCCAGAAATGACTCAAGGAGGAGGCGATTTTGTACCTGAAACAGGGGGGTAGAATGCGCAAAATCATTTTATAATTAATTAATATAATCAATTATACCAATTAATGTAATTAATTATTTTATTGATAAAATCTATATATGAGCGATGATTAAAAAGGCCAGGGAGTAGTACCCGCCATACACCCTTTAGAAAAAGGCTACATAATTTTCATTATACTTTCATAATATATTTTGACAGATTATAACAGATTATTGGGCTTCGCCCAGGAGGGGGCGATCGCCCCCACCGCCCTCCCCTTGGATCCGCGCCTGCCTCCGGCATGCAGGCGTAGTGTGTCTTGCCTTAAAAAAAAAAAATAAAAAAATAGATACTTTTGAGTATCCAGCATTACTTCCCAGCTTGGAAATTTGAATGCCCGTTGGGACACAGCTTTACGCAGGCCCGCAACAAGGTGGTGGTGGTGAACAAGACACGTTCTCCTGTTGCCATGCTGTCGTGGCCTTCAAAAATTAAAGAAAATGATGCTATAATTGAGGTTTTCCTCGAGTGAAGTAAGCTGCAGTTATATGGGTTGGAAACAACGCTGGGCACGGGAACAATCGGGAAACTTCACCGTTGGGTCCCCCTTCAAACTATGGGAGCGAACAGGTTAAACCCTGTTTCAA
>JAWZYV010000360.1:0-31013 GCA_038373885.1 Cheiracanthium punctorium
TATTTATTACCTTCCGTACTGTAGTTATTATTAAATATCTCTAAAATAACATTTTTAAGCATCATAGCAACTCAGATTACTAAAGAAGCTAAATCGGAAAAACAGAAATTAAGAACTTGCACAGTAAAGGTAAATGCACAAATCTTGCATGCGAGACAATGAATTATATATCTTAATTCTACAGAAAAATCTGAAAAAAGTGAAACAAAAAAAAGAGGAAAACTTAAAAATTAAAAAATAATTTAAGGAAAAGAGCCCTCTGAGATGAGGTCATATCTGCTGCATTACTCTTTTTCAATCAGGATGCGTATTTAATTTGAGGAATACTAACAGAACGAGTCAGTTTTTAGTCTACCAGTATCAAGATGGCCGAGCTCCATTGATTCCTAGATGGATTCTTTTCCATCTAGCTTTACAGTGAGAATGTGTCATAAGTGTATCTATCAGGAATCACTACTGTTCCTTTAGGCAGTTATTTTTTATTAGAGAACAGAGAATCCCAAAGTGGTGAACAAATATAAAATAAAAATACGGAGTCTCCAAAAATAAACTTCATTGTTAAAAAAAAAGGGAAGAATTATTTATTAATGAAATAATTTAAGATTGAAAAAAGAATCCCTTCGTGATCAGGCCATATGTGTTCCACCACTCTGCAGCTCAATGGAATACTAACAGAACGGGTCTCTTGTCGCCTGCCGGCATCGAGAGGCCTGAGCCCCAAGGCCCCAAGATAGCCGCTAGCTAGTCCTTCGCATCGGGCTTGACAGTGACAATGTATCATGGGCGAAGGCATGCCACCCGACCACGACCCCACCAGCTTCCGCCGCAATTCACGGCACTTATAGCAGCTTTGACGCTCTATATAAGCATTTCTTTGTTGTGGCTTTGTTACAGCCTCGTTGTTTCTTAACAATCATTGTTACGTGCTGAGCATTGTTGGATCCATCATGGCCAAATACATTAAACCCTGAACATTGTAAGTGGCTGATTATCCAGGGTTCTGGCCTATCGCAAGGCTGTTGTTCTAGCGATCTGGCGTTTGGGGTGGTTTTTTCCAAAGGTAACTTAAGTAAATTGGCGTTATAACCCCCTTAAAAAGTCCTCCTTAAAAGGCAGCCCCCCTACCATAAGCAGATAACCCTGGCCTAGTTATGTGTTAAATCAATACACCCCTTTTTCTCAACCAGTGGGGCTCGAGAAAAATAGGCAAAGATAAAGTGATGATGCATGTTTAAAAATTCACCTCATTTATTCTTATTTTTGCTCCATTTTTATTTTACGCTAAAAATGTTTATTCCAACTTTATCGATAACATTATTTTGTAGAAAAGGCTACAAAACGTTCATTGTTGTAGTATAAATAAATTGCACGCATTCTGAAGAATATGGGGGGGGGGTGTCATCGCGAGCTAAACTTTATTGAATGGGAGGTCATTTTGTTAAAAGGTTGGGAGCCGTTGCAATACACACACAGTAAAATCCCATCTAAAATAAATGTTTGGATAATTTTTAATTATTTCCGAAGTGCAATGGCATACCTATGATTCACTTTATGAAACTATACGATATTACCTTCAGAAACGACCTACCTATTAGTTAAAGCCTGTTACAGTTCCTGGGGTGTCCTGCTGTCCTGTTGAATCCCAGACGCACGCCGGGTCCAGCAGAGCCGCAGCTTCTATTCATTTTTTAAGACACAATATTTGAATGACCGTTCGTAATATTTTGATAACTTTAGGAATTAGCTAATATATTCTATATATTTATTACCTTCCGTACTGTAGTTATTATTAAATATCTCTAAAATAACATTTTTAAGCATCATAGCAACTCATATTACTAAAGAAGCTAAATCGAAAAAACAGAAATTAAGAACTTGCACAGTAAAGGTAAATGCACAAATCTTGAATGCGAGACAATGAATTATATATCTTAATTCTACAGAAAAATCTGAAAAAAGTGAAACAAAAAAAAGAGGAAAACTTAAAAATTAAAAAATAATTTAAGGAAAAGAGCCCTCTGAGATGAGGTCATATGTGCTGCATTACTCTTTTTCAATCAGGATGCGTATTTAATTTGAGGAATACTAACAGAACGAGTCAGTTTTTAGTCTACCAGTATCAAGATGGCCGAGCTCCATTGATTCCTAGATGGATTCTTTTCCATCTAGCTTTACAGTGAGAATGTGTCATAAGTGTATCTATCAGGAATCACTACTGTTCCTTTAGGCAGTTATTTTTTATTAGAGAACAGAGAATCCCAAAGTGGTGAACAAATATAAAATAAAAATACGGAGTCTCCAAAAATAAACTTCATTGTTAAAAAAAAAGGGAAGAATTATTTATTAATGAAATAATTTAAGATTGAAAAAAAATCCCTTCGTGATCAGGCCATATGTGTTCCACCACTCTGCAGCTCAATGGAATACTAACAGAACGGGTCTCTTGTCGCCTGCCGGCATCGAGAGGCCTGAGCCCCAAGGCCCCAAGATAGCCGCTAGCTAGTCCTTCGCATCGGGCTTGACAGTGACAATGTATCATGGGCGAAGGCATGCCACCCGACCACGACCCCACCAGCTTCCGCCGCAATTCACGGCACTTATAGCAGCTTTGACGCTCTATATAAGCATTTCTTTGTTGTGGCTTTGTTACAGCCTCGTTGTTTCTTAACGATCATTGTTACGTGCTGAGCATTGTTGGATCCATCATGGCCAAATACATTAAACCCTGAACATTGTAAGTGGCTGATTATCCAGGGTTCTGGCCTATCGCAAGGCTGTTGTTCTAGCCATCTGGCGTTTGGGGTGGTTTTTTCCAAAGGTAACTTAAGTAAATTGGCGTTATAACCCCCTTAAAAAGTCCTCCTTAAAAGGCAGCCCCCCTACCATAAGCAGATAACCCTGGTCTAGTTATGTGTTAAATCAATACACCCCTTTTTCTCAACCAGTGGGGCTCGAGAAAAATAGGCAAAGATAAAGTGATGATGCATGTTTAAAAATTCACCTAATTTATTCTTATTTTTGCGCCATTTTTATTTTACGCTAAAAATGTTTATTCCAACTTTATCGATAACATTATTTTGTAGAAAAGGCTACAAAACGTTCATTGTTGTAGTATAAATAAATTGCACGCATTCTGAAGAATATGGGGGGGGGGTGTCATCGCGAGCTAAACTTTATTGAATGGGAGGTCATTTTGTTAAAAGGTTGGGAGCCGTTGCAATACACACACAGTAAAATCCCATCTAAAATAAATGTTTGGATAATTTTTAATTATTTCCGAAGTGCAAGTGCATACCTATGATTCACTTTATGAAACTATACGATATTACCTTCAGAAACGACCTACCTATTGGTTAAAGCCTGTTACAGTTCCTGGGGTGTCCTGCTGTCCTGTTGAATCCCAGACGCACGCCAGGTCCAGCAGAGCCGCAGCTTCTATTCATTTTTTAAGACACAATATTTGAATGATCGTTCGTAATATTTTGATAACTTTAGGAATTAGCTAATATATTCTATATATTTATTACCTTCCGTACTGTAGTTATTATTAAATATCTCTAAAATAACATTTTTATGCATCATAGTACCTCAGATTACTAAAGAAGCTAAATCGAAAAAACAGAAATTAAGAACTTGCACAGTAAAGGTAAATGCACAAATCTTGAATGCGAGACAATGAATTATATATCTTAATTCTACAGAAAAATCTGAAAAAAGTGAAACAAAAAAAAGAGGAAAACTTAAAAATTAAAAAATAATTTAAGGAAAAGAGCCCTCTGAGATGAGGTCATATGTGCTGCATTACTCTTTTTCAATCAGGATGCGTATTTAATTTGAGGAATACTAACAGAACGAGTCAGTTTTTAGTCTACCAGTATCAAGATGGCCGAGCTCCATTGATTCCTAGATGGATTCTTTTCCATCTAGCTTTACAGTGAGAATGTGTCATAAGTGTATCTATCAGGAATCACTACTGTTCCTTTAGGCAGTTATTTTTTATTAGAGAACAGAGAATCCCAAAGTGGTGAACAAATATAAAATAAAAATACGGAGTCTCCAAAAATAAACTTCATTGTTAAAAAAAAAGGGAAGAATTATTTATTAATGAAATAATTTAAGATTGAAAAAAAATCCCTTCGTGATCAGGCCATATGTGTTCCACCACTCTGCAGCTCAATGGAATACTAACAGAACGGGTCTCTTGTCGCCTGCCGGCATCGAGAGGCCTGAGCCCCAAGGCCCCAAGATAGCCGCTAGCTAGTCCTTCGCATCGGGCTTGACAGTGACAATGTATCATGGGCGAAGGCATGCCACCCGACCACGACCCCACCAGCTTCCGCCGCAATTCACGGCACTTATAGCAGCTTTGACGCTCTATATAAGCATTTCTTTGTTGTGGCTTTGTTACAGCCTCGTTGTTTCTTAACAATCATTGTTACGTGCTGAGCATTGTTGGATCCATCATGGCCAAATACATTAAACCCTGAACATTGTAAGTGGCTGATTATCCAGGGTTCTGGCCTATCGCAAGGCTGTTGTTCTAGCGATCTGGCGTTTGGGGTGGTTTTTTCCAAAGGTAACTTAAGTAAATTGGCGTTATAACCCCCTTAAAAAGTCCTCCTTAAAAGGCAGCCCCCCTACCATAAGCAGATAACCCTGGCCTAGTTATGTGTTAAATCAATACACCCCTTTTTCTCAACCAGTGGGGCTCGAGAAAAATAGGCAAAGATAAAGTGATGATGCATGTTTAAAAATTCACCTCATTTATTCTTATTTTTGCTCCATTTTTATTTTACGCTAAAAATGTTTATTCCAACTTTATCGATAACATTATTTTGTAGAAAAGGCTACAAAACGTTCATTGTTGTAGTATAAATAAATTGCACGCATTCTGAAGAATATGGGGGGGGGTGTCATCGCGAGCTAAACTTTATTGAATGGGAGGTCATTTTGTTAAAAGGTTGGGAGCCGTTGCAATACACACACAGTAAAATCCCATCTAAAATAAATGTTTGGATAATTTTTAATTATTTCCGAAGTGCAAGTGCATACCTATGATTCACTTTATGAAACTATACGATATTACCTTCAGAAACGACCTACCTATTAGTTAAAGCCTGTTACAGTTCCTGGGGTGTCCTGCTGTCCTGTTGAATCCCAGACGCACGCCGGGTCCAGCAGAGCCGCAGCTTCTATTCATTTTTTAAGACACAATATTTGAATGACCGTTCGTAATATTTTGATAACTTTAGGAATTAGCTAATATATTCTATATATTTATTACCTTCCGTACTGTAGTTATTATTAAATATCTCTAAAATAACATTTTTAAGCATCATAGCAACTCATATTACTAAAGAAGCTAAATCGAAAAAACAGAAATTAAGAACTTGCACAGTAAAGGTAAATGCACAAATCTTGAATGCGAGACAATGAATTATATATCTTAATTCTACAGAAAAATCTGAAAAAACTGAAACAAAAAAAAAGAGGAAAACTTAAAAATTAAAAAATAATTTAAGGAAAAGAGCCCTCTGAGATGAGGTCATATGTGCTGCATTACTCTTTTTCAATCAGGATGCGTATTTAATTTGAGGAATACTAACAGAACGAGTCAGTTTTTAGTCTACCAGTATCAAGATGGCCGAGCTCCATTGATTCCTAGATGGATTCTTTTCCATCTAGCTTTACAGTGAGAATGTGTCATAAGTGTATCTATCAGGAATCACTACTGTTCCTTTAGGCAGTTATTTTTTATTAGAGAACAGAGAATCCCAAAGTGGTGAACAAATATAAAATAAAAATACGGAGTCTCCAAAAATAAACTTCATTGTTAAAAAAAAAGGGAAGAATTATTTATTAATGAAATAATTTAAGATTGAAAAAAAATCCCTTCGTGATCAGGCCATATGTGTTCCACCACTCTGCAGCTCAATGGAATACTAACAGAACGGGTCTCTTGTCGCCTGCCGGCATCGAGAGGCCTGAGCCCCAAGGCCCCAAGATAGCCGCTAGCTAGTCCTTCGCATCGGGCTTGACAGTGACAATGTATCATGGGCGAAGGCATGCCACCCGACCACGACCCCACCAGCTTCCGCCGCAATTCACGGCACTTATAGCAGCTTTGACGCTCTATATAAGCATTTCTTTGTTGTGGCTTTGTTACAGACTCGATGTTTCTTAACGATCATTGTTACGTGCTGAGCATTGTTGGATCCATCATGGCCAAATGCATAAAACCCTGAACATTGTAAGTGGCTGATTATCCAGGGATCTGGCCTATCGCAAGGCTGTTGTTCTAGCGATCTGGCGTTTGGGGTGGTTTTTTCCAAAGGTAACTTAAGTAAATTGGCGTTATAACCCCCTTAAAATGTCCTCCTAAAAAGGCAGCCCCCCTACCAAAAGCAGGTAACCCTGGCCTAGTTATGTGTTAAATCAATACACCCCTTTTTCTCAACCAGTGGGGCTCGAGAAAAATAGGCAAAGATAAAGTGATGATGCATGTTTAAAAATTCACCTCATTTATTCTTATTTTTGCGCCATTTTTATTTTACGCTAAAAATGTTTATTCCAACTTTATCGATAACATTATTTTGTAGAAAAGGCTACAAAACGTTCATTGTTGTAGTATAAATAAATTGCACGCATTCTGAAGAATATGGGGGGGGGGTGTCATCGCGAGCTAAACTTTATTGAATGGGAGGTCATTTTGTTAAAAGGTTGGGAGCCGTTGCAATACACACACAGTAAAATCCCATCTAAAATAAATGTTTGGATAATTTTTAATTATTTCCGAAGTGCAAGTGCATACCTATGATTCACTTTATGAAACTATACGATATTACCTTCAGGAACGACCTACCTATTAGTTAAAGCCTGTTACAGTTCCTGGGGTGTCCTGCTGTCCTGTTGAATCCCAGACGCACGCCGGGTCCAGCAGAGCCGCAGCTTCTATTCATTTTTTAAGACACAATATTTGAATGACCGTTCGTAATATTTTGATAACTTTAGGAATTAGCTAATATATTCTATATATTTATTACCTTCCGTACTGTAGTTATTATTAAATATCTCTAAAATAACATTTTTAAGCATCATAGCAACTCATATTACTAAAGAAGCTAAATCGAAAAAACAGAAATTAAGAACTTGCACAGTAAAGGTAAATGCACAAATCTTGAATGCGAGACAATGAATTATATATCTTAATTCTACAGAAAAATCTGAAAAAAGTGAAACAAAAAAAAGAGGAAAACTTAAAAATTAAAAAATAATTTAAGGAAAAGAGCCCTCTGAGATGAGGTCATATGTGCTGCATTACTCTTTTTCAATCAGGATGCGTATTTAATTTGAGGAATACTAACAGAACGAGTCAGTTTTTGGTCTACCGGTATCGAGATGGCCGAGCTCCATTGATTCCTAGATGGATTCTTTTCCATCTAGCTTTACAGTGAGAATGTGTCATAAGTGTATCTATCAGGAATCACTACTGTTCCTTTAGGCAGTTATTTTTTATTAGAGAACAGAGAATCCCAAAGTGGTGAACAAATATAAAATAAAAATACGGAGTCTCCAAAAATAAACTTCATTGTTAAAAAAAAAGGGAAGAATTATTTATTAATGAAATAATTTAAGATTGAAAAAAAATCCCTTCGTGATCAGGCCATATGTGTTCCACCACTCTGCAGCTCAATGGAATACTAACAGAACGGGTCTCTTGTCGCCTGCCGGCATCGAGAGGCCTGAGCCCCAAGGCCCCAAGATAGCCGCTAGCTAGTCCTTCGCATCGGGCTTGACAGTGACAATGTATCATGGGCGAAGGCATGCCACCCGACCACGACCCCACCAGCTTCCGCCGCAATTCACGGCACTTATAGCAGCTTTGACGCTCTATATAAGCATTTCTTTGTTGTGGCTTTGTTACAGCCTCGATGTTTCTTAACGATCATTGTTACGTGCTGAGCATTGTTGGATCCATCATGGCCAAATGCATAAAACCCTGAACATTGTAAGTGGCTGATTATCCAGGGATCTGGCCTATCGCAAGGCTGTTGTTCTAGCGATCTGGCGTTTGGGGTGGTTTTTTCCAAAGGTAACTTAAGTAAATTGGCGTTATAACCCCCTTAAAAAGTCCTCCTAAAAAGGCAGCCCCCCTACCATAAGCAGATAACCCTGGCCTAGTTATGTGTTAAATCAATACACCCCTTTTTCTCAACCAGTGGGGCTCGAGAAAAATAGGCAAAGATAAAGTGATGATGCATGTTTAAAAATTCACCTCATTTATTCTTATTTTTGCTCCATTTTTATTTTACGCTAAAAATGTTTATTCCAACTTTATCGATAACATTATTTTGTAGAAAAGGCTACAAAACGTTCATTGTTGTAGTATAAATAAATTGCACGCATTCTGAAGAATATGGGGGGGGGGTGTCATCGCGAGCTAAACTTTATTGAATGGGAGGTCATTTTGTTAAAAGGTTGGGAGCCGTTGCAATACACACACAGTAAAATCCCATCTAAAATAAATGTTTGGATAATTTTTAATTATTTCCGAAGTGCAAGTGCATACCTATGATTCACTTTATGAAACTATACGATATTACCTTCAGAAACGACCTACCTATTGGTTAAAGCCTGTTACAGTTCCTGGGGTGTCCTGCTGTCCTGTTGAATCCCAGACGCACGCCAGGTCCAGCAGAGCCGCAGCTTCTATTCATTTTTTAAGACACAATATTTGAATGACCGTTCGTAATATTTTGATAACTTTAGGAATTAGCTAATATATTCTATATATTTATTACCTTCCGTACTGTAGTTATTATTAAATATCTCTAAAATAACATTTTTAAGCATCATAGCAACTCATATTACTAAAGAAGCTAAATCGAAAAAACAGAAATTAAGAACTTGCACAGTAAAGGTAAATGCACAAATCTTGAATGCGAGACAATGAATTATATATCTTAATTCTACAGAAAAATCTGAAAAAACTGAAACAAAAAAAAGAGGAAAACTTAAAAATTAAAAAATAATTTAAGGAAAAGAGCCCTCTGAGATGAGGTCATATGTGCTGCATTACTCTCTTTCAATCAGGATGCGTATTTAATTTGAGGAATACTAACAGCGTTTGGGGTGGTTTTTTCCAAAGGTAACTTAAGTAAATTGTCGTTATAACCCCCTTAAAAAGTCCTCCTAAAAAGGCAGCCCCCCTACCATAAGCAGATAAGCCTCGTCTAGTTATGTGTTAAATCAATACAACCCTTGTTCTCAACCAGTGGGTCTCGAGAAAAATAGGCAAAGATAAAGTGATGATGCATTTTTAATATTTTTTTTTTAAAAGAAAAATATATTAATTCTTCGTACTACTGTATTCGGCTTTTTTGTATTTTATCACTCCAGGCATGAGAACAAGTTGAAGCACGTGGCTGATGATTTAAACAAAATTTTCGTATTATAATCAAGCGTTTAGCATTTCAATCATTATTAGGCAGGTCTCTGTAACAATTTGACAGCATCAAAGGACGTAGTTAAAGAACAGATGTAACAGTGGCCGCATTCGTAAACGCCAAACGAGTTTCTATCTAAGGTGTTCGTAAAGGAAACTGAGTGCAGTCAGTTCAAAAACTAGAGCGTTCGTATACAAAACTGAATGCACTTAGTTTTAAACGAACTAAACTGAGATCGGATTGGGTTTCTTGAGTTTGTTGAGAAGATTACTTTCTGTGCGTTGTTTTTGTTTAGAAATGTTGTCCGTTGTTATGGAAAAGTATGTTGTTGTGAAAAGTATTTTACGTTTGGGGAAGCTTCAAATGTTATTAGGGAGTTTTTGCATAGTGGTTCCACTCACGCTAACTGTAACGTCGTGAGCGCATGATCACGAATAAATTCCGAAACCTGATTGGTCAAAGTACTTCGAATAGCTGGTAGCGTTAGAGTTAACGTAAGAAGAAACGGTAAGCAAAAACTCCCTATTTTTTCGAGGAGGAAATTCATGTATACGTTAGAAACTGCTACGGAGGTATAATTTTTTAAAGATGATAATTTTCTTGTATTTTTCATTTTAGTAAATTCAAAAATGCATGTTTTAGTGTTGAGATTGAAGTTCATTTAAACCGTTATTAGCGAAATTTGAACTTCTCTTGCTAAATACTTTTGAAAAAATGAAGTTTAATTTGGAATTTCTAAATTTTGATCCGTACACTTCAATTATGGACACTCTTTCTTTTAAAAATCCTGTTGATTTTATAGAGTATGTACTAAAAAATCTCCTCAGCAAAATTAACGCATACGCGAATTGTAAACAAGCACGTCTCCTAATCGACGAAACGAAATAAACTGAAGTTGTTCGTAAAGTCAAAAGAAACTGATAACCACTGACAGCACTAAACGCACGCATTCCAGTTTTCTTAGGAAAACTCGTGCAACGAGTTTGTCGTTTACGAATGCACCCAGTAGCTAACTAATTAGGAAAAATAATAATTATGTTTTCACAAAATGCGCATAAGGTTTGTTGCTGTCGTGTCTGGAATATTTTATTTTCAGATTTGTGTATTTGGTTCCTAATAGCCATTTATATATCCTCGTCTAATAAAATGGACAGCACAGAAACACAGGTCTTTCAGCACAGATGAAGGAAATTTAAACATCCAGGGGCTTGTCTGGGAATCAAACCCACAACGCTTAGGTGATTACCTTGGGTGGGGACAGGCCCTTAACCTCCAAGTCACCGGTCCCCCGTGTAACCAACTGACGTTAAACAAGCTTTGTGCTGTTTAATAGAACGTCCCAAACTTTCGAGTACGAAATTGAAATTGGTTGTTGTAAGGCGCGATAAAAAGAGCAGGATGCTTTATGCAAATCTGAGAAGCTTTGAAGTCGTGAAAAAGGAAAGTAAAGCTCGAAACTGTAACGTAGTTCTGCATGCAGTTTCTCTTCGTATGGTTGGCAGTTTTGTGATGATCATTTTCTGACTAATTTGATTGAATAGGTGAGAAGCGTTTCAGTATCTCGACTGTTATAAAGAATGCTTCGTTATAAGCTGTACTATATACTGAAATAAACGATAAACTTGTATAAGTTACGCAACTTTTAGAAAAATTCTTAGCCATCGAAAATGTTGCTGAATGTCTCAGTCTTTGAAAAATTCCAGTGTGGAATTCCACGTTTAAGAATTTGTTTATGAAAACTTTATTAAAGACGCCGTTTTTCGATTTATTATAGCGTACAGTGCAGCTTATAAAGAACCATCCTGAATTTTTTTGAATTCCCTATGGCGCAGTTAGTTTATTTTAATTTGTGTACCAAGGCCGTGAAGGGGATTTATTTCTCGGGAAATACCCTTTAACTCTTTAATGCACTAAGCATTATTTTACACGCAAGCACAAAATTTATATTTACAAGACAAAGAATGGCATTGAAAATGAAAACAATATTTTTTGTATTTACCGATACTGTGGTAAAGTGGTTAAATAGCAATTGGTAGTCAAATTATACCAGCATGTAGTGGCGGCTCCTCTATTTGAGCACATGAACACGTGAACCCCCCAGAGGAAAAACTAAAAAATAAACACATTAGTAATTTAAATTAAAAAAAAAATAAGTACACTTCTAGATTTTTGTGAATTTAAAACGTGAGTTTTACTCCCCCCCCACTAATATTAAATATGCTTATTACTACGGTATAGTATTTCGTCGCTCGCACGTGCGATCGGCCCAATGACCTTCTGAACAGCTCTCTGAGAAAAGACGCGGAGAGAGTTGCGGGAGAAGTAAGGCGCTGCGGATATCACTCTATTCACACATTTTTAGTGCGCTCACGGACAATTTTTTTTTCCGTTATCTCTTCCGTATTCTCCCTTGATTTGTTATGTTCGGTAGTTAATCCATTTTTTTTTTCATTTTCTTTATTTTTATCATTTTTCACTACAGTATTTTTACGAACTCGTGTAAATAACTAAGATGGGAGTAAAATGTTTCGGAGCTGAAGCAATTACATTTTCCAATATTATCCTTTGAAAAAAAATTGAAATAAAAAGTCGAGAAAACACACTTTTGTTACAACTTATTTTGGTGACGAAATGCAAGACCAAAGTTTACTTGTTTTTTTCCCACTTGCATGCATTGTTTTCCTATAACTGCTGGAAATGCAATTCGTAAGTTACGTCGTATCTGCATATTTAATTATCGATGTTAATTTTGTGAACCTCGGTTTAAATAACCCACAAGCCGCCGCTGCTAGCATGCAATGACTTGGAAAAAGCTTGAATATGTGGTATGCTTTTCATATGCTCTAAAGAGTTAAGACGGTTGCTATCAAACAGAAATTGAAATATTTGCTCCACAAATGGAGGTAGATCCATCCAAGAGGAGTTTGAAGTTGCATGTGCTCTTTTGCAGCAAAAAGTCTCTTTAGTTTGGTACCAAAAGGATGTAGACACAATCGTTAGCTCTTGTTTTACTCAAGAAACGAAGTTCTCCGCAAACTTGGATAGTTGGAGCTACCAGAGTCTAATAGTTGGAGCTACCAGTGTCTAAGGCAGGGGCAGCAGCCCCGGGCCTCCAGTCAGAGAAAGTCTCTCAAATCTAGAAATGTTCCTACTGTATTTTGTAGAAATGTTTTGTTTTCAGAAAAACTTCCCTCTTTCTCTCTGCTTAATGAATTCTCTAAAAAAGTTGTTAAACTATACTGAAAAAAATAAAGGTTCTAATGGAACATTTTGAGTAAAATAATGAATGTCTGGTCAATATAATCATAAATAAAAGAGGGCCCCTACCAGGGGCGTAGCCAGGGGGGGGGATATCGGGATATACCTGTATCCCCCCCGAAATGTTTGGATTAGTGATGAAATTCCGTCTATTTATACACATATAAGTTCATATCCCCCCCCCCCGAAATATTTTCAAGGCGCATATCCCCCCCCGAAAAATTTTCCTGGCTACGCGCCTGGCCCCTACGACGAATATCTGGCCCGGGCCCCATGTTGGCTTAGTCGGCATCGGGGAGCTATCTCCATTTTGCAGAAAAACCTTTTAATTTTTAAAATGCCCTCAAGATTTTCAATTAAGGGTTAAGAGGTAAGGTATAACCTGATGCTTAATGAATTACGCCAGTGGCGTAGCTGAGGGAGGAGGGGTTAGGGGGGGTCACAACCCCCCCCCCTTCATAAGGAATTTTTTGATATACAAAATGTATATTCTTCACTCCCTTATCACACACAAGTATACATATATACAGTAGTCGTAACCCACCCCCCCCCCATGAAAACTTTCTGGCTATGCCCCTGAATTACGCACTTGATTTCGTATGATTCGATTTCGGATGGAAAGTATTTTGTTTTCAAGTGGTTTCTAAGCAACGGCAATTTTTAAATAAATTTGAGTATGGAATAGATTCTAGATTTTTTATAAGCTATGAGATCATCTTTTTAAAATGACGTTGAGATCGTGATATGTGGAAAAGTTATCTCAATTTCGGCCATTTTTATGGGGGGGGGGGTGAGAGGAGAACAGTAAGTATGAAAACTGTATACGCACGCACACACACACACAATCGCCTTTTTTAGATCATTCCAGTTACCTTATATTTTAATTTGAAAAAGAATAAAGTATTAACACTAGAACGCCCGATGGAGTCCTTTCGACTCCGAGTGTTATTAAAATACTGGTATCACTCTGGAATTTTAATTTTAATTATTTTCCTTCCGTGACTTTTATTATTTTTTCTTACTCTATTTATTCTGAAAATTCTAACTTATTTGCTTATTTTGTAAATTAGTTATAAGCAAATACCCCTAGAACGCCCGTGGGAGTCAACAAGTTTTTCCAATCGACTCCACAGAAAGATAAACAGAATTTTGAGACCTTGGAATTCGCTATCATTATCTATGTGATAGGAACAGGTTTTCTTTTCTCCTTTCCACCCCTTTGTTGGGGGAAATTGGTTAGTTCTGTGCACTTGCTGAAAATGTTGCCATTTTCTTTTGAAATATGCTCAGTTAGTTACTTTGCTCCATTTCAAATAGTGTCGGTCTTTTTTTTCTTTATAGCTAAGCAACTGTGTTCTCAATAATAAAATAGAATATATTTCAATATGTCGCGAAAAAAAGGTCTGACACCAGAAGAAATAACTGCTCTTTTACGAGAGCTTTCAGAAAATGAATCAGAAGGAAGTGATTTATCGGAGAATGAGGAAATTATGAATGAAAATAATACTTCATCGGATTCTGAAATAAGTGAAGAAGAACTGCCAAAAAATGAATCTAACAAAGGGGAAGTACATATTGCTCCCGATGGCACTCAGTGGAAAATAATGTATCGGAATGCTAAAACGCCTGGCCGATATTCAAAGCAAAATGTGATGTCTCAAGTGCCTGGTCCAACTAAACATGCTAAAAAGTTCGTAGAAGCTGGAAATATTTTGAGTGCTTGGTTATTATTTATAGACAGCAGAATTTTGGAACAGATAAAAAAATGCACCGAAACAGAGGCAAAACGTGTTCTTGGCTCTGATAATTGGACAATTACAATTAATGAACTTCAAGCATTTATTGGAATTTTATATGCTCGAGGTGTAAGCGGTGCAAATAGGATTGACATTCATTCCTTATGGTCTAGCCCATGGAGATTGCAATTTTGCATTGAAACAATGGGAAGAAACCGGTTTTCCGAAATTTTACGATTTCTTAGGTTTGATTTGAAAGCTACCAGATCTACTCGACTGAAAACAGATAAATTTGGAATGATATCTGAAATATGGAATAAATTCGTCGAGAACTGTATTGCCTGCTTCAATCCCGGGGAAAACATAACAATAGACGAACAGTTATTTCCAAGCAAAACTGGTCCAAGCAAGTGTTGTCCTTTTACACAGTTTATACCTTCCAAACCAGATAAATATGGACAGAAATTTTGGCTAGCTGTCGATCTTAAAACAAAATATTTGCTAAATGCTTTCCCTTATTTAGGTAAGAATGATGAACGGCCATCAAACCAAAGGTTATCAGAATATGTAGTGATGCGATTGATGCAACCATTTCTAAACAGAGGAATAAATGTCACGGTGGATAATTTTTTCACCTCTCTACATTTGGCTGATGAATTGCAAAAGAAAAGAACAAGCTTAGTAGGGACTGTAAGCAGAGCCAGGAGAGAAATTCCAAAATCAAAGAAAATTTTGAAAGATAAGTTGTATGAAACAAAAATTCTAAAACATGAAGAAACAGGTACTACGTTCACAGTGTACCAAGGTAAGAGAAAGAAAAACGTTATTATTCTAAGTACGCTTCACTCGTCAATTGATATTGAAAGCAACGAAAAGAAGACTCTGGAAACTATTAGGTATTACAATGAAACAAAATGTGGCGTGGACATTATTGATCAGATGGCCAGGAAATATACTGTAAAAGCTCCATCCAGAAGATGGCCTGTGCATACCTTTTATAATATGTTAGATTTAGCTGCAATTAATGCATGGATTATTTACAAAGAAGTTACTGGAGAAACAAAGCTAAGCAGACAAGCATTTATTCAATTATTAGCGGACAACTTACGTAAAAATTATATCTCTGCAAAAAGTGAAGTAAAAAGAAAGCATTCCATGGAGCAGCCACCCGAAACAGAAGCACCCAAGAGAAGGAAATGTGAAATAAAATTTTGTAAAGGAAACATGACCTTCAAAGATTGTAAATTATGCGGGAAAAAAGTTTGTGGAAAATGCCTAGGCAAGACTGAATATACTTGCATGACCTGTATTCCAGAAAAATAATTTGTATAAATATTTTAATCAAATATTTGTAATATAATATTTGTAAAAATATTATTTACAAGTATTTGATTCTATTGTGTATTGCAATTTATTTGTGAAAATGTGCATTTAAATGTTTTCTTTCATTTGGAAAAATGGGATATTATGTTAAATATATGCTAAAATGCTCTAATTTAATCATTTCCTTATTTCTGTGTGCCTAGTTCCTGTGTTGTATATTATTAAACCTTCTAAAACAGGCAGGAGTTGAAACGACTCCGGCGGGCGTTTTAGGTGGTAAAAACCAGTGGGCGTTCTAGTGTTAATTGAATGTGGAAATGCATTATTACATTTATCAAGCAAAATATGACTGCAGGGATTTAGCAAAGGGGGTGAGCCACGAAGACCTTCCCCCGAAATTTCTTTTTTTGATTTTTCTTTTTTTTTTTTCACTAATCAAGCATGTTTGAGAAATTCCTACCGTATTCACCCAAATTTCAGTTTTTTTTCTCTCCCGCCATGTCCACCTTGTGTTTGTTATGTCACAAGCAGACTTCGTGCCGATTACAATCGACTGTAATCGATGACTAAAATAATATTTTACAAATTTTACAAAAATGCTATGATAAAATTGCATTATTATAGAATTCTTTTGATATTTGATTTCTTTAACATCAAGATTACTGTTATTTTACTAAATTAATATTCATTAGTCATAATCTTTTTGGAAATTGTTAATAATCGTAATCGTAATCCATATCATTTCTTGTAATCGATTACAGTTGATCGTGTAATCGCACGAAGTCTGGTCACAAGAATATTCCAATTATCCCTCCCGCCATTATTTCCCCGAGATCCATGCTTTTACAATTTACGTAGTGCTGCCATCTGTTATTATGTAAAAGAAACATATAAACTCAGTATAGTGTGCAGTGTGGGGTTTAATTGCATGTTGACTAGAAGTCAAAGCCAAGCCCGCTGTGGCGGCAATTACAACGGGCGCTAGAAAAAACATTTGACGAAAGCATGTGTACACTCAATAGATTTATTCTTCGTCCATCTAAAATAAATAACTTCAAATTCAATTTTTATTATATACCAAATCGAATTTCATGCTCTTCTGGAAGAGCGCGAAAACTTTCCTCATTCGATCGATTTTTTTTTTTTTTTTTTTTTTTTTTTGTGTAGCTCCTTTTTATATCAAGCTTAAAGCAGACGATTGATTATTTTAATGAAAAAAATGAAACTATCTGTGAAAGCTATTTTAAATGGACTGACTTCCCTTTAAAAGTCTGACTGTGACTTTAAATATGACGTCATTCTCACTTGAAAAAGCTATTTTTGTCACGCAAATCATTAAAATATAATAAAAACTTTGTGTGTAAAAATATACACATAAAATGATATATCGTTTCGACTGAAAATTTATTCAGGCAGGAAAATTTATTTTCGACTCACTGAGGCGAAGTGATATGATTGACGAAGACTGGATAAATTTTCAGTCGAAACGATCGTATATTGATATAAGTACAATTTTTTTGTTTTTCAAAAAGTTTTTATTTATTTTATCTTTTAACACCAGTATTTTGAGCGTTTCTTCTGACACAAATGATTTTTTTTTTAATCTCGGAAATAAAATAGAGCTGAAAATAGCGAAAAGTCGCTTAAAAAATGTGTAACAGGTGGATTTTCAGATTTTTAAAGTAGCACAGAGTGTTTTCTATATTTTTATACATAATTATGAAAAATTTCAAGCGGATCATACAAACGATCGAATGTTATAAGGCTTTTTTTTTTCGTGCTTAACTTTGTAATCGTTTTGGAGTCATGGTGCTAAAAGTTTTATAGTTTGGATGAGTTTCCCGGAATTGTTAGTGACTCGGGGATCAGCGTAACTATATGATAGGAACTTATTCCTTGTGCTTATAATCCTATTTTATATTGAGATTGAGGAGACCTCATGGGCACCCGTAATTCTCGACAAGATAGGGAAAGAGGCATATACCCCCCTCCCCCCCAATCTCCAATATTACTGTATGATTTACGTGTTGGTACAACGTAGGAGTGGTTCAACACTGAAATACATCATCTTTCTGCGTCAGGAACCTTGATTTGCGTTCCTCCCGTTTACAAAAACTCATATGGGCAACCCATGGGAGTCTTGAATAAGAATTGTAAATGTATTTCGTAGGTAGCAGTTATTTAGAGGTTTGAGGTCTAAAAATAAATTTGCAAGTTTTTCCATGTTTTTGTACTCTTAAGTAAATTTCATGATGATTAAGAAAATGTTTTCACCCCCTCTCTTTAAAATTAATATTTTCATTTTTGTCACAATTGGAAGATCTAACTTATAGAAAGTATTATTAATTGCACAAAATACATAATTATGAATCGCATAATCTATAGAATTTCCAACACTATGAGCAGGGACTCATCAGAGAAGTTTCAGCAATAGGTTGTTAGTTCGCCCATATGATTGCTTGTATGGGAGGGGGGAGTGTGGAATCTCACAAAAAAGTCCTTATTGAACTCTTAGCATAATTACGTGATTGTCTGTAAAGAGGAGTAACAAGCAGATGTTCCTTAGTAAGGGATATGTCTTCCCCTCACTGCAATGGTTGCTTCTGACCGTCCCTCGATACTCAGCACCAGATCGTCCAGCAGTTCTTGAGGTACGAGTGCCTATTCCTCAATCAGTATCTGTTTCACTCGAGTGTTCCCCGAAGACCGTAATTGTGCCGCAAGGCGTCTCCCCCAAAACATCCCACACATGTTCTATGGTATTTAAATCAAGGGAGGACGCTGGCCAATCCAATCGAATGATATCTTTGCTTTCCAGTAGCAGCTGAACAGCAGTAGTACGGTGTGACAGTGCATTTCGTACATAAAAACGAATTCTCTTTCAATGGCACCTCGGAACAACGCGTATGGCAAAGGATCATCTTGTGACAACAGCGATCTCCGGTTATATAGAGCCTTTGTTGAAAATATGCAGCTCAGTCTACCCTTTTCAGCATAAGGGCTTCAAAGATGAGAACTCCGGGACCAGCCTAGCGGTCTCTTTCAGTGATGTCACTGGGATGAAACGCTGTTCTGAGCTCTCTCCAAATCAACTGGCGTTGACAATCATCGCCTGTGGCGCTGAAACGACATCCTTAACCCTTTAAAGCGCAGTGATCCCACTCTGGGAACACCCATCTCTGACGTTTTGACTGTTGCCAGTCACGAAGAATAGATTTGATTTCTATAAAAATAGTTGCGGGTGACATAGCTCCACGAGAATCCTTTACTTTTCAGCACGTCATTTCCCGTCAAAAAATGGTCAAGATTCTTTTTAACAGCACTGACATCTGCTGAAAAATGGAAGAACGCGAGAACGGCTGGATAGATTGCCCAATGCTGAAAAAAGGGCAGCCGTTGCTATCGCTCGACTTAGCTACCAGCAAGATGGCGGACACCAGCAAGATGGCGCGTGCCCCAGATCGAGACACCCTTTTTTTGACGCAGCTGGTAGTTAAGTCGAGCGATGGCAACGGCTGCCCTTTTTTCAGCACTGGGAAAGGGTTGCGCCTCAGAGTTATCCTCTTCGCTTCGGAGGTCTACATACGTGGATATTCAAATTGCACTCTTGAAACAATCCTTTAACCCTTTGAAGCGAAACTATTTTCCAACGCCGCAGACCTTTTTTTGACGACAGCTGGCTGTGCGCGAGCACAGCCAGCTGCGTCAAAAAAAGGTCTCTCGATCTGTGGCACGCGATGAACGTTTCGATTGTCCGCCATTTTGCTGGTAGCTAAGTGGAGCGATGGCAACGGCTGCCCTTTTCCCAGCATTGGGAAAGGGTTGCGCCTCAAAGGGTTAAAGAGGACAAGACTCCATTGTAAGAAAGCACATCTGTGGAAGAAAGCACATCTAGTCTGCAAAAGTACTGATTTGTCTTATTTTTCTGTAACTTAGTAAAGCAGTTTATACATTCTCCTTAGGAAAATCCAACAAATACTACTGAAATACGCCCTTCGCTTACATTTATTAATGAGTTATCAGGAATGCAGAAAATTCCTAGACCAAACGTATAGTTTTTAACACTTTCTAAGGCTTTGGTAAGAATACTTAGGCTCTACAGTCTGTTGGCTTACAGAAATCAATTAGTGAATTATCTGATTTTTGTTCAAGGATAATGGACAAGTACTTTTATCAAACATACAGATTATAAATTACATTTGGCTTACAAACTTTAATTTGGTACATATTTTTAAAGAAAGCTCGCATAATTATTCGAAAATTGAGCACATGAATCATCACTTTTAATTATAGATTTTCGTTCAACTGCGTATGGAAGTGACAGTTACTTTTCCGAATTTGATTTGGTAATAATAAATTTATTCTCCTGCAAAGTTTGTATGTATGTCTAGCACTTATTTCTTCAAGTGCTAGACATATATACACATAAATAGAGGAATATGCACACATAAATAGAGGAAATATATGTGAATTAATCCTAAAAAATAGGGCAGAAAATACTCATGTACTTTCGATTCTCCGCCAATAATTTCGCTCGTGAAAGGGTTAAATAGGTTTCTCCCCCCTTCCTCTTTACTTGAACTTAAGGGTCACAACAGACCTTAACACCTCTTTGATTACAAAATGTAACATTCAGGTAGCGAAATTTTAAAATTGTTATCTCATACATTATATCAAGAGGAAAATGTGAATTTAGGCAGTTTTATCATTTTCATTTGAACACCTCAATCTGAGCAATCTGTTGTATGAAAATTAATTTAACGCAAGAATAAAAATGTATTTCCAGCATTTTGAAAGTACAAAAAGTTCGGAGGGGGGGGGGGGTATGCATCTTCTCCCAATTTATGAAAATGGCTATTTTCATGATTTTTTTTACCAGTTTCCCAGTAAGGATGGAATTGCAAATCTATTCCAAAAACTTAAGTCATCTTTACCTTTATCTGCTAATTTTTTCAAGTCAATATAGATAAAATTTCATTTTTTATTAAATTTTTAATTCGATATTCCCAATTTATGAAAATGGCTATTTTTACGATTTTTTTAACTTGTTTCAAGATAATGATAGAAATGCAAATTCTGTTTCAAAGAATCAAGTCATCTTTTACCTTTATCTGCTAATTTTTTTTCAAGTCGATATTGATAAAATTTCATTTTTCATTAAATTTTCAATTCGATGTTCCCAATTGGGAACATTGGCGTGTAAATGGTTAATTGTAAAATGGCTGCAGTTTTTGAAATTTTTAAAGCCGATTTTAAGAATTTTCAGGTTCCAAAATTAATCTCTAGTTCAGAAATCGGTCGATATATAGTACACGAGCAGGGCCGGCCTAAGAGCAAAATGCTGCGTGTGCAAGAATACGTTTTGGCGCCCCTTACAAAGAAAATGGATAAATGAACCCCCCCCCCCCCCCAAATGGTATGGGTACTCTATAACTAAAATTTGTAAGAACTTAATACCGGATTTTGGAATTTTAAAAGGAATAAAAACCGAAATCTAAAACTAAAAAGCAGTAAGAAATAGTATACATCAAAGTATAATATTTGGTACCTCTTCATCATCATCATCATCATTTTTTTAACGATTGACTTGAGCAATGATTCTTTAATTTATTTATTTTTAATAACGGGCTGGCACTTAACCGATTTTGCATTCGCCACCAGAAGGGCCTGAGGCCAGAGCCTTATTATCGCATGGGCAAATCGGGACTTTGCCCAGGGCCCCCGGCTCGAAAGGGCCCCCAATTTAAAATGTTTTGAAATATTCTTTTTTATATCAAAATTTTATGAAAAATAAAATAAATTTCATGGATGGGACCCCAAATTCATCAATGCCCCGGGCTCCTGTTGGTTATCATCGGACTCTGCCTGAGGCATTGGTCATTTTATTATGGGGACACCGAACGAGCGGCTACAGCCCCTGGGCGGCAATTATTTTAACTGACTTCAAATTTCAATAGTTGTAGTGTATTGTACTCGCGTAAAAGTAAATTCCAAACGAATTCTTTTATTCAGTTTATTCTCGTGCCACACTGAGAAAAAAATATGCCATGTAGAAAATAATTGGTAGAACTAGAATTTGAGTCTGTGTACTCCTATAAATACTAGATCATAGAACGAGACATTTCGGGGGGGGGGGGAGCACTTACCCAATTTTTAGATCTCTCCTCTATAATTCGGTGCTTGCACCTAGATGAAAATATATAGCAGGTAGACTCACAAAAGGCCAATCTAGTGCTCCAAAATCCTAACGATAATTTCTCGTTACATAAACGAGTCATTCTGCTGTGATTATCCAGAACTCTACGGATTACAAATTCTTGACCCTTTCGTCGATAAAAGTTGTGTGTATCACCTACACGCATCATTCTACGATCTATTTTTCTAGTTTTGGGAAGCAAAAAACAACCATCTATACGTTCTATAGATGAGAGCGGTATTTTTCTTTCTCCTTGCAGGTAGCGAATAACAGGCATATTTCATCACAACAACAGAAGATTTATTTAATTTATGAAAATATTAAATATCAATTTGAATAATAAATGAACTAAACATGCGATAATTATTATGGCTATCTACAACTGTTCAGTTCTCTCATAATAAAGTAGTGAAACGCTTGGAGCCAGTCTATGCTTTTCAAGTAACATTGCTTGAACAAAGTTAGTATATTCAAAAGGATAATTTCCCTTAAAAATTACATAAAATATTTATAGTTCTTTTTTGCATATATTTTTTTAATCGGCGAAGGTTACTCTGAAATTTTTGAGACAGTGGCAGACGATAGGGGAAATAAAAAACAGTGTTAAACGTTTGAACTCTTGTGGTCGCAGGCGATAATTTGTGGCAACAATTGAAATTTATTTGAAGTAGAATAAATTTTGAAAGAAAGGAAAATGGAGTTGACGCGTGAGCATTATAGCGCTTGGATTTTCTATGATTTTAAAGTGGGGTTAAATAAACAAGAATCAACAAACAAAGTTAAATCAACGTCTACAATTAGCATTCGAAAACGAAGCTCAATCTCATGCTACTGTATTCAATTGTCTCACAGAATTTCGTAGAGGGTTAAGTTCTCTCCTGGATGAAGAACACACAGGAAGAACTTGTGAGCTGTAGTCCCAGATAAAGCGTTCGCTATACAAAAAATGTTAATCAATGATAATTGCTGCACTTACCAAATTATGCATAATGAACAAGCTATTTAACATTGGATCCGCAGTTATACAAAAAATCATTCATGAAGAACTGCATATGAAAAAGTTAGTTTGTCGTTGGGTCCCCCCATAATTTAACAGAATACCAGGAGTCTGTGAATCTGCAAAGAAACCCCAAAACTACTTAACGATGGTGGGTACCGCCTTATTTCTAAAACCGTAACTGGGGATGAAAGGTACATACCGTTTTTTGACGTTCCAGCAAGTCAAGTAGAAGTGTATGGTCTTTGAAGATATCAACAATGGTGAAAAGACAACGAGCAATGAAAGTAGGAATGTATGCCGTTTTTTTTTAGAAGGGAGGGGCAGAAGGCAGTTACAGCTAACTTGTACACCACAAAGTGTCTTCCAGAAATTCTTCAAGAAGTTAATAAAGGAGACTCATGTTTTATCATGACAATGTATCTTCTTATACATCAAGATTGACAGTGGAATTTCTTGAACAAAAACATACCAAAGTGATAGAATATCCCCCTATTCCCCTGATCTTGCTAGGTGTGACTTTTGGCTATCTTTAAACAAGGGCGGCTTCAGTGAGAGGGCTATGGGCACCCTCCAAAATTTTGTTTTACAGCCTTACATTCGAATACTTCACGATTTCATGCGTTCAATTTGCATTTTGAACAATTTAGAGACCTTAATGGCCCCCTCCGAGAATTCAGTCTATACTCTATAGTCGCCCTTGCTTAATCTTAAGAAAAATTTACATTGTGGCCGTTATCACTCCAAAGATGAGATTGATGAAGTTGTAAAAACATATTTTGCATCGATTTTCAGAAATGGATGGTTTGAGGCTTTTAAACTTTGTGAAATTGAAAGAGGGGGTTATTTTGAATACTTTTGAAATTTTTCTAAGTTTGACTTGTACCATTTAGCTGTACCTGAAAAGTTTCTAAACGATCCTCGTATTTTTCTCATTTCGGCGCCCCTCCGAAAAATCGGACGTGTGCGACCGCACACGCCTTAGGCCGGCCCTGTACACGAGAATTAAAAACTAATTTTGAAAGACCCGATTCGGTTAAATCTTGACGCATTTCTATAGTAACAATACGGCTCTCTTAAAAACACTTCCACTTTTATTTATTTCACAATGCCGCGGCATTCTTTTATTTATTTCAGCAGCATCCGAGAAAATGTCCGCTTTCACCTCTTCGCTCTCTCTCTCTTGGCCTGAAGGAATGCCATTTGCAAAGTTATTTAATGATCATCCGGTGTAAATGGTTTTTCCCCAGCGACGGACTCGAGACAGGAATTTTAAGCGACTTTACGTGGAAAAGCGAGACTTTTGTGTGTTGGAATCTCGAAATGCTTTCTTCCGGAGAAACGATCCTGTGCTTGCGTGGTAGAAAGGTTCGGATGAGATCCGAAAATAAATCTCGGGAAGGCGGGGGGGGGGGGGGGGGGGATTGCAGTTGGAGTCAATCGATTGATCAAAAATTGTCGATTATATCTTCTGCCTCCAGCACATTATCACAGCCAACAGAGATAGTGTTTGACTTAACCTCTTCGCTTCAGAGGTCTACATATGTGGACCTTCAAAACATATGTGCACTGTTGAAATAACCCTTTAACCCTTTGAGGCGCAACTAGAGGTCTGCGCCGCACGGAAATTCGCGGCGGCGGCGTAACGACCTCAGAAACCCGGCGGCGGCGGCGCGCCGCGGCGTGGAAATTTTTTAGAAAAAGAGCATAATGAAAATGGGCATACGCATACAAACACACACACACACACACATACACACACCTGTGTATAAATTGACGCCAAAAGATTTTTTAAGAATATGAAAACTAGTCTTGAGTATGATTTTCTGTTGTTGTGGGATTACGGCCAATTAGCTACATGTGGGTTCTCGGCCGAGGTATGGAGTGCTCTCTGTGGGGGGGGTCTTTCTAAGGGGTCCTAACAAGCATTTCGGAGGAAACTACTGAAAACTCCGAACGGTTAGGTCGACCTGCGTTTGAACCAGGCTACACAATTTTTTTTAAGAACCTGCGGCCGTTACAATGAAAATAAGTTGACAAACGTTTATTAATAAAATTGCCATTACTATTCGGAAATAGAAATAGAAATTCGGAATTAAAATAGGAGTAGGAAACTGCTTTTTCAAGCTAAGAAATAAAAATGAGAATAGTTGTTTTTCTTGGTTGCCCGAGGGGAAACTGGCTCTTTTGTTTTACCACCGCCAACTTTGAAATAATGCAATGAGTGAGGTGAAACGATTAGTGGCACTAGTTGCGCTGCTTGCTTAACCACATATAAGAACGATTTAAATTAATATATTTTATAACAAGAACTATTAATAAATACTGGTGTCAGAATGTAAAATTGATAAAAACTGTATAATAACGCACATTGTTGATAAGTACTATTTATGGATGTTTCAGATGTTTTCCTCCTCTAGATCGTTTAAAAAGAATCTAAAACAACTGATGACTGTATTTTAAAAATAGTTTCTTTTCAATTCAAGCCCTCTCCTTTTTTTTAAAAATGAAATATATATACATAAAATAATTTCTCCACTTAAAAGGTTAAAAGATTTAGTTGCAGAACTTATTTTTAAGTCTATAAATTTTAAATAAGAAAACAAAGCTATTAAATTTAGCTAAATCTCATTATAAAATAATGAGAACAGCTGATTATGAATACATCAAATTATTTTCTCTCTTACCATAAAAATATGGACATCAACATTTCCAATATATTTTATTCAAAAAGAAATCATCATTTTAAGTTTTTTATGCACCTTTATCGAAATTTAGATTTGTTTTTTCATTTGAAATGTGCTATTGTGTGTTATACAAAGTTTTTGTGAATTTTACATTCCAACACAAGTATTTAAGAGTTCTTGTTATAAAAAAATATTAATTAAAATCGTTCGTGTCTGAGGATAGATAGGTAACGTAAGTGGCTCCACCACCCTCTAGATATACAATGCCTGAGAACAGAAGCTTTTACGCCATCACTAGGTCTGCTAAAATGACGTCATCACACATTTAACTTCGCAAAGTAAAACTATTCAAAGTTTGTGGTGACTTTACTCCCGCATAAAACATTTTAATGACTTAAGAGAGAAAATTTAATTTTCCGACCGACAGGAAATTTTAACTATCACTAATTATATAATATGATATAGAAATAGATCATAATAAATTATTTTTTATCAGAAAGGTATTTAATTTTTATCTTCGATATCTTCAAAAATTTGCATAATTCACCAGAAATTTTAAATAGCTTTAATTTGAGAAATTAAAACTGTGACGTCATGCTAGGAGACCTATTGATGGCGTAAAACCTTCTGTTCTCAGGCCTTCTATATCTAGGAGGTGTTGCCCCTACTCTCCAGTAATTTTTCCTTAGCGATTTAAACTTAAAATATATCCATCTATATTATATTAAAATAAAATTGTTCAAAAATAGTGGTGGAAAATGTTTCGATAAAATCGGAACGGTTGGCATCTATGATATAATGATGGGTAACTTAAATATGTGCCCTACAACCTTTTTATCACCAGCCAACGTTTGATAATTTTACCGCGGCCCGCTGAGGGTGGGATGGCGAGGGCGTTGAATGTTTCTAATTTAGATTGGTTTGATTTAATAACTTTAATTTAATTGTATTTAAACATGCCTCCAAAATAAAATACAGTTACACAGTATATTATTTTGGAGGCACAGTTATAAATAAATGAATATAAAGTGATGCAGCATTTCAACCGGCGGAGTTGTTGTCTGGAATAGTTTTAAAGAAAGAACAGTTATTCTCTATTTTATAACTGCAATTTTAATTCATGATCTTGAACTCTTTAATAAACAACAAAAAGAAAAGAGAAATGTTAAAAGAATTACAATGTTTCTTCTGTTACAAAGGTATAAATCAACACAAACACGACAAAGTCACAAAAACCCGAGAGAAATACAAAGTAAATAAAATCCAAAGAATTTAATGTTCCTTGGAGGCCCGGTACTATTTGATCCGAGGACCGGGTGTTGTGGACCAATGGTTTAAATAATAAGTGAAATATTAAGAATCGATGAAAGATGTATTTTTAAATTTAAATAAAGATATGAATTAAGTTTGAAGGGCGTGGGGGAATGAAGATTGCTCTGCAAAAATTTATGAAAATGGCTATTTTTATGATTTTTTTTCCCAGTTTCCCACTAATGATAGAAATGCAACTTGCGTTTCAAACAATCAAGTAATCTTTTAACTTTATCTACTTTTTCTCAAGTCAATATTGATAAAATTTAATTTTTCAAAAATTTTTTTATTTGATGTTCTCAATTGGAAATATTGGCCAGTAAAGAATCCAGAAAAAAGTAAGCAGTTGAAAGTTTAGGTACAATTTTTTAAAAAGTTTTGAAGCCGATTTTACGCTGTGGCATATAATCGGCGTTCTTTGTCGGCGCGCCAGCCTAGACCTCGGCGGCGTGGCGCGGCGGCGCAGACCTCTAGGCGCAACCCTTTCCCAATGCTGAAAAAAGGGCAGCCGTTGCCATCGCTCGACTTAAACTACCAGAAAGATGACGGACGATCGAAACGTTCATCGCGTTCCACAGATCTAGAGACCCTTTTTTGACGCAGCTGGCTGTGCGGCACAAAAAAAGGGTCTCTAGATCTGTGGCACGCGATGAACGTTTCGATCTTCCGCCATCTTTCTGGTCGTTAAGTCGAGCGATGGCAACGGCTGCCCTTTTTTCAGCATTGGGCAATCTATCCAGCTGTTCTCGTATTCTTCCATTTTTCAGCAGATGTCAGTGCTGTTAGAAATAATCGTGACAATTTTTTTACGGGAAATGACGTGCTAAAAAGGAAAGGATTCTCGTGGAGCTATGTCACCCGCAACTATTTTTATAGAAATGAAATTTATTCTTCGTGACTGGCAAGAGTCAAAACGTCAGAGTTTGGTGTTCCCAGAGCGGGAACACTGCGCGTTGAAGGGTTAACCGTTTGAAGCACAACCATTTCCCAACGCCGCAAAATTGCTACCGTTGCCATAGCTCGATTTAACTACCAGTAACACGGCGGTCGATCGAATCGCCCGTCGGGTGCCACAGAGCTGAAGTCCCTTTCTGACACAACTGAGTGTGCGGCCCCGCACAGCCCGCTGTGTAATTAAAACGCTGGTAGTTAAATTGATCGTTGGCAGCCACTGCAATTTTTCGGCATTGGTCAGTCTATCCAGTTTTTTTTTTATATCATGTACATTTTCATCACATTCTCCTGTTCTCTGTAGATGCTGGTACTCATAAAAATAATTCGGACATCCATTTTACAAACAATTGATCGTTTTTACGGGAAATTATCTGCTAAATAGAAAATAATTGTCTTGCAACGGTCTTCCTTAATTATTTTATTGAAATCAATTTTACTCTTCTGGAATCAAAACTGGCAAAATGTCAGTTTTCTCACAGCGAGGACAAACCGCTGCAAAGGGTAAAGATTTTTTTATAGTTCTGGATGCGTAGATGCTTTAATGTGCGTAGCATAAATGTGCATATGCGTAGATGCTTTAATTTGGAATGGAATGAATGATTTTTAACTCATGGGAATGTGTAAATTCTGCACACTAACGCACACATTTCATACGCCTAGCCGACAATACGTCTAGCTGAAACATACCCTCAAAAAGGGAGATTTCTGTCGCGCCGAAGCCCTAGGTTGGAATTCGTCGGATATTAGTAAAGCTAATTATCTTCAGTTTCTTTCTCTTTTTTTCGGGGTGTGGCCAGGCCGTAGCACTAAAGTTTGGGGTCGAACCTCCTCGAAACTTTCAGGCTTACAAATTGGTATATTCATATAAATTAGTATTCATAAAAGTGAATTTGAAGAGAAAAAAAGCTGTCATATTGGAACATAAAACTCGAACCAGTCCCCCACCCATTTTTTTTCCCCCTGACTAAGGACATAAGAAAGTAGGGTTCATGAATGTAATATGATTTTCAGCCACTTTTAAAAAGTCCCCCACTAAGGCATTACTAACCGTGCTCAATAACCTCTGTGAAAAGATAATAGGTTCATAAAACAATTCAGGACGCAATACCTGTGGAGTAAAAGATCAGCAATAAGAGTTGTATGCTTGTTCATTGCTCGTTTTTAATGGCCAAAAGTGACCACCGGCTCTCACTGGGTATTTCAAGAGCTTTCCCCATTTATATAAGTCTTTCTTAATTTATTCGTGTTGAAAAGAATGCATGAATTATACACATTAGAACCTCCTAAAGTGACCACCACAATTTACCACTTTCGTTAAGTGACTAGTTTTGTTCTTCCCGAGGATGGTCACAGTGAACAAGTTCCTTTGTCTGAATAGTGTCGATTAAAATTTCATCTGATCAATATTGTGCAGCTCTATAAAGGCGTAGTTTTCTTCGTAGATGGGGTAGGGTATTTGGCAATTTAGCGCAAAAGTAATGCTGATTCTAGTTCTATTTGGCTTCGAAGTCACTTACCGGGGTGTCCCATAAATGACTGATGGATTTTGAAAATCAATAAAAAAAAAAAAGACAATTCGATAGATGTGTATCGATTGCGGCCTTATGCTTAGGGAATTTTATCCCACCAAATTTCAAATTTAGTTAACATTTTCACCCACAGGTGGCGCTGAAAACTATGAAAAAATAAACTATGGCAAAGTGGCATGGCATCCTTATTCGCCAGACTTGACGCCCTGCGACTTTTTTCTTTGGGGGTACCTGAAAGATTTGGTATACCGCCTAACTCCAGAAACAATTGAGGAGCTGAAGCAGCACATCTGTACTGCATGCGAGACAGAGACATATTTGAACGGATGTCTGGAAATTTTGACTTGGACTGCGCGACGTTGTTGCGGCAAATGGGGTATACATTGAAAATGTCATTGTTTAGTTTTTAAGTCCTTTCAAAAATTTCATACCGGTTTTTATTTTTTTCATAGTTTTCAGCGCCACCTGTGGGTGAAAATGTTAACTAAATTTGAAGTTTGGTGGAATAAAATTTCCTGATTTCCTAAGCATAAGGCCACAAATGATACATATCTATCGCATTTCGTCTTTTATTTATAGACTTTCAAAATCCATCAGTCATTCTTGGTACACCCGGTATATGGCGCAGTTTTTAGGGCCAGGTTTAAACGGCCTCAGAATGGTGTTGCTCATTGCTGAGCTGATGAATTCATCAATGACCTTCAGGTTGAATTCTGCTGCTTTGATTGGTAACTAGATATTTTCCTGTCTACACAATCTTTATGCTCTTTATTTACAGTGACATGTATTACTGTTTTCTTTTTCTTGGTTTAGTGAGATAGTATTTTGTTAGATTGAATTTAAAATTAAGAAGAAAAATATGTTCTAAAATTGTGAACAAACAGCTCTAATGAATAGAAATACAGAAGAAAATTAAAATCTATTGAAATAGGGAGTAGGGATGGACGCGAGACGCGAGAATTCTCGCATTGTCTCGCGTTCTCGCATTGTCTCGCGAGACGAGGCGCGAGACGAGACAGGCATTTTTTTTGCGAGACGAGAAAGAAAATATTTTGCGGGACGAGACGCGAGACGAGACAGAGTCTTGTCTCGCGCGAGATTTCTCGCGAGAATTCTCGCATTTTTTTCCGTCTCGCATAAATACGATCTGAAAAGCAAAAATTTGCCTGAAGCCTCTACCGTTTAACTTGCGTCTCCTTCGTTTTCGGTCCTGGTATACTATCAGCACTCTACAATACGCACAAACACGTAACATTTAAAATTAGAACAGACGAGAGATATACAAAACACACAAAGGAGAGGATAAAGAGGCGGGGAAAAAAAGAAAACAGAAGAGTTGAAAGAAAAATAATAAGTAAATAGGAAAGGCGGTACGGTATGTTCAAATCTGACCACTTTTAGACGGGGCATTAAGTTTGGGGCCCCCCTTACTATCCCCTTTTTTACGCATTAAGCCCCTTTACTGAGCCCCCCTTTTTTAAGCATTTTAACCCCCAGTTTTGACCGCTGTTGTACTCGAAAATTGCATTTCAGTTAACTGTAGTTTTTGTACTTTAATCAAATCGTATTTATCACC
>JAWZYV010000361.1:0-20098 GCA_038373885.1 Cheiracanthium punctorium
ATCGTACAACAAACACATACTTTATACGTTATTAGAAGCTTTGGAAGACTAAATTACAACATTATACGATTATCTGGAACCTAAACTTTTTACAACATATCATAATTTCAACCAAATAAATATTATAATAGAATTACTTACACTGCAAAGTCTAACTTCCGTAACCGGGTTCCATTGTAACACATCCGCAATTCACTATAAACAATGTTTTCTTCATTCAATATCTTGGAAATTAACGCATTTGCTTTTCAAATCTGGAACGACTTCAACAATTAACGTCTGAGCACAACCGCCCTCCCATAATCAATTTTATTGGAATCTTTAATCTTTAACAGCCGTTGAAGTATAACAAGAGTCGGTTAAACAACATAACATATACCAGATTACAAAAACATGGGCATGGCGACCAAACCCTCACTCAACTCACATATTCTTGCCTGGTGTCCTAGCTTAGCTCACAGATAATGGCACGTTATTCTGATGCGCAATGAATGTCATGTGACCACCAGAAGTTCCACCCTAAGTTTAAAAAACCAAGCGCGAGTGCTTGAATTTGGTTTTGCTGCACGTGTTGTAAATTAGATACAGCACATTGTGTTGTAAAATTACAGATATTTAATACAGTGTATCCCATGCGCATTCCAAATTAATAAAAAGCGACATATTTTTTTTTTAATATACACTTGCAATATATGTATGAACATATCTGTGCATTCATTTTTATGTGTGACAAAGGCAGGCGCGTAGCCAGGAATTTTTTTTTTTTTTTTGGGGGGGGGAGAGATGAATTTATATGTGTATAAATAGACGGAATTTCATCACTAATCCAAAAATTTCGCCCCACTGGCTACGCCCCTGGACAAAGGTAAGCTTTATATAAAAAATAAATTCATGTGAGATGAAGCTTTTTTTTTTTTGTTTGTTTCAAATTCCATCCTATTGTTACATTTAAATTCCTATATCTCTATTAAATAACCTTTGTTTGAAAATTTAATGCACAATTATGTTCATACATGCATTACAAGTTTACTATAAAAAAAATACAGCTTTTTATTAAATTGGAATGCGCATGAGATATTTTGAAAAAAATATTTATGGCCCATTTTTTCTTAAAGATATTACCATAATTTTTAAAAAAAGATTTAATTTTTTATTTTTAGTATTAATGTAAATGCAAACCTTTGTTTTAAACAACTGTACGTATACTTTGAGACTAAAAATTAAGAAATGATAGTTTTCAATTTTAAAGTCCCTTTGTCCCCTTAAAAAGTTTTAGAAAAGCAATTATTTCTTTTCTTTTATGATAAGAAAAATCGTATTTCCTGAAAAGGAAATTGCAAACAGCAAACTCTTGAAACATCGTAAATTTTCTTCATTGATCTCTTTATTGGGGCGAATGCAGTGAAAACATCTTGTTAAAAAAGGGTGTGTGGGTGGTCCTAATTTTCTCGGAAGCAGCCACTGTCCCGTTTCTACAATTAACGATCACCCCATGCGTCGCCCAGCACCAGCAAAAACCTGTAAGCAATGGAGTGAGAAAAACTTCCGGCCTTTTCAAAAGACTAAAGCGTTTTGTAATTGATTACTTCGGCACTGTGTATTTTTCTTACATAAATCAGTGATGGACAAACATTTTCGGGTTGAAAGCAATATGATTAAACACCAATATTTAATTAATTTAATTTGTAATTAATCGTTTTTCTTTTAGTTGTAGTTTGTTTTAATATATTAATATACATTTCTTAAATTTGAGGCGGGATGGATAAAACTTGCAGACAGGCAGGGGCTGACCCGCGGGCAGTAGTTTGCCCACCCCCCTGTTTTTAAGCAATCTTTTTTTCTAGGTTTGAGACTTTTTTCGACACTGCAATGCCTTTGCTGAGTTCGAACGCCCTCTGTATATTTTTGCGACCTTATGCGAAGTGGAGCTGAAATTCCTTCCGGAATGTAGGAAAAAACGCGGAGAAAAAGATCCCCCCCCTTCCCCTCCATTTTTATTTAAATATTGTACATAATATATACATACATGCATGCATATGTGTGTGTGTGTGTGTGTGTGTGTGTGTGTGTATTACGATGTTTGAACATATGTGAATTATTGTTTCAAATAATTATAAAATACAAGCAACTCTTCTATATTTTGAGAATCCACAATTCTGATCTATTATTATAATCACTGAAATTAACCGCATGAAGTACATAGGTATTCCCTTTTTGTGTTTGAAACGATAGGTTAACTATGTGAAGGTCAACAAGTTCGTGGAGTGGAGTTCTAAGAATTGTAGCAGGGGGGGAGGGGGAATTTTCTTTGTTGAAAGACGAAAATGTCCGCGAATACACACATTCAGGTCGAAATGAAGAAAAAAATAGGGTTTTCTTATGCCTTCTAGAATTTAAAGATGTCACTTAAAAGATGTTGTCTTTATTTCTGCATGAAACGTGCACTTTCTATTGAAAATAATTAAATAAAGACGTAGTTGCTGATGCAATTAGTAATTACTTATGCAATTAATTAATAAATTGATCGTTTCATTTTATAATTTGTTCAATTCGTTTGTTGTTAGGACAAGGACCACAACACAGGGAGTAGAGGGATGACTTGGTTTTATAAATATTTTTTTTCTGTTTTTTGTTTTAACGTTAATAAAAGGCATTTTTTACAAAGTGGTTTTTGAGAATCCTCTTTTGAGAAGACTTCCAAATTTGCACAACTGCAAACTTCAAATGATAAGAGAATACTAAAAGTATTGAGTTTTAAGCAGTGGCGTAGCCAGAAATTTTTCATTCAGGGCGGGGGGTTACGACTACTGCAACTCACATATATGTATGTATACGTGTGTGTGATAAGAGAGTGAAGATTATATATTCTGTATGGTGAAAAATCCCGGGGTTACGCCACTGAGACACACCTACACGATGGGTATCTGCCTAGGAGAGGGCGTCTTAAGCGGAATACTTTTTAAAGGGTGCAGACTCGTATTCATCTGGAGAAAGCCAACTAAACTTCTAAACCTTTAGTTAGATAGCGAGGCAGTGAGCCACAACCCTCAACCTTCATATACCATATTCACTATCTTATGCTTTCGGCCACGGTCGGCCCCGAAATAGAGTACACTATAGTATTTATTTGAACCTACTTACTGAAAAGTTAAGAATCAATCATTCATGTTAAGTTTTTTATTTTAATTTATATGGGGTGAGGAAGCAAAAGTAAACCCTGACAATTCATTGCATTGGTTTATTTTTTAAAGTTTGAATTAAGTTATCTCAATAAATGTTTTAGTAAATTTCTGCTTCTTATTTATTTAATATTCCATTATTTGCTAAGAAATAATGATTATTTAATTTAAGTAAATAGCATTAAAAAATATTTCTTAGTTTGAAATGTTTATTTCAATTTACACTTTGTCCATTGTAAGAAAAATAAAAATATTGTAATTTCTCTCTCTCTCTCTCTTTTAACTAATAAAGAATCAAATAAAGGACTACTTTTTCTTATTATTTAAAACAACAAGAACTTTGCCAACTAAAAAAAAAAAAAAAAAAAAAAAAAAAAGGCTAAATAGAACGAATAAAAGTATTCTATAATATTTATTTGAACCTTTATATGAAATCATAGAAAATTAATATGAATTCAAGAAAGAAATCTTACAATATGAAAAATAATTCTCTAATAAAATTCTAATTCTTATAATTTTCAAATGAATATTCAAAAGCTATTAAAATTTATAAACATGAATTTGACTTAATTGTCCCTATAAACCTTCTTATGATTAATTTCTTATTTGTGAAAATAATTTTATAATTTAAATAAGCGTAATGTAAATTATTTAGTATTCAAATCGCATTAATTTTCATGAATAAATATTTTTGCTTCAAATCATGAGTCATACCTTTTTTGTGGAGAGGAGGAGGAAGGGAGTCGGTTTTTACTTTGTAAAGAACGAGTGGATTTATTTTAGGGTTTGAAACGCTTAATAACTGCCTTGCCCCTAAAAGAAGAAGAGCATGTGATGCAAGGGCGTAGCCAAGGGGGTTAGGGGGGTCATAACCCATGAGTAATTTTGTCCATACAAAATGTATATTCTTCACTCCTTTATCACACAAATGTATGCATATATGTGAGTTGCAGTAGTCGTACACCCCCCCCCCCCCCATGAAAAATTTCTGGCTACACCCCTGACGTGATGTATGTATTTTATTTTTGTTACTGTTTTTTTTTTTTATCAAAATACAATGGAGTTTAGTGTGAAATTGTTATGCAAGTAATACATGATCTTTTGTTTAGTAATATAAGAGTATGATACTCTCTTTGAAAAGAATAAAATAAAGAAATTTTTTGCATAATTATAAATTTAAGGAATTAATGCCATTTGTTTACTTTTTTAAGAACAGTTACCAGAATTTATTATGTCCCAGAAAAAGGATATAGTGCTCCACAGATTTAACGTGCACGTTCGTCGTACCCCCCCCCCCCCATGAAAAATTTCTGGCTACACCCCTGACGTGTAGCAGAAATTTTTCTCCTTCTCGCTAACTCCTTGTCCGATTCCTAATCAACAATATGTTTACTTCTCCAAATAATATTAAATAAATAAAGTTGAAAACATTAAATAAAAAAAACCCTAGTGTTATGTACGTCCTTGCAATTTGCACAATAATTTTGCAAGTATATATTTTTATGAAAACCTGTATAGAAATACATAGTTCAAGTGCACATCATATTTAAAAATTTTTGACTTGAAAAGTAGACACGAATTTTTTCTCTAAAATTTAGAAATTGTCATCGTTAGACCTTCGAACTTCTGCAGAAGGTAACATAGTCAACTCGTGAAGAAATAAACTTATAGTTTTGATTTACAGAATTGTTTTTTTTTATTAAGAAGTGTTGAATGATTCTAAGGAAAACCTATTTATAAAAATCGTTCCCAAACATTCACAACGGCAGCAAAAATTTGGCTGAAATATGCATTTTGTAAGTATGATCTCTTTCCAGAATATTGGGTGTTTGTGCGTATTGTAGAGTGCTGATAGTATACCAGGACCGATAACGAAGAAGACGCAAGTTAAACGTTAGAGGCTTCAGGCAAATTGTCGCTTTTCAGATCGTATTTATGCGAGACGGAAAAGAATGCGAGAATTCTCGCGCGAGACAAGACTCTGTCTCGTCTCGCGTCTCGTCCCGCAAAATATTTTCTTTCTCGTCTCGCGTCTCGTCTCGCAAAAAAATGCCTGTCTCGTCTCGCGAGACAATGCGAGAACGCGAGACAATGCGAGAATTCTCGCGTCTCGCGTCCATCCCTAATTTTTATAGTTTCCGTAGCAACGGAATCCATTGTTGCCACTTAAGTTATTAAATTTAACAATTAAGTGAAACCACTCATTTCTACAGCTTTTAAGACTAAAAAAAGTGAAAACGCATCAAATGTGAAACAAATAGAACTGTAAGAGACTTGCACTTTAAAAATAATCGAAGTTTTCATGTAATTCTATATACCTTTAGTTTTATTTCCTTCGCGTGTGGATGCCATTTTTATGTCAATTTTTGATGCCTTGCTGGCAGATTATCCGGAGCAGTACACAACACTAATGTACATGCTCCTCCGGACATAAACAAGAGTGTATGTCCGGCGCGTATTTGTGTAACCCCCAGGCCGTACCCGGAGGACCAGGGGGTCCCCCCCCCGAAATCTAAAATTTTGTTAACAAAACAATAATAATGAAGCGTTTTTGTGAAAAATTGGGCCTTTTTCATCTTTTGGTCTTTTTCATCTTTTATGAATTTATAAATTTAATTTCTGTAAACCCCCCCCCCCCCCGAAATTTTTCTCTGGGTGGGGCCCATGGTAACTCCACTGTGTTAATCAGAGTTTTCTGGGGTCAGACTTTTTAGAACATTTTTTTTTCAATGGAGATTCTCATCCTGAAGTATATTGATCACTGATACATGAAAAGAAAAATGATCAATTATGCGCAAGCAGTGACGTAGCCAGAAATTTTTCATGGGGGTGTTACGACTACTGCAGCTCACATATATGTATATATACGCGTGTGTGATAAGGGAGTGAAGAATATACATTTTGTATGGCAAAAATCTCCTCATGGGGGTTGTGACCCCCTATCCCCTCCTTGGCTACGCCACTACACGCAAGCATAAGTTGTCACGTCATGAAAAACCGTCGTAGATGGTAAACACCGAAGTTGTTTCGAGGGTTATACAGAATTAAAAATTTTGTAAAGTTTTCTTTTGATATAGTTCGGATATTTGCCACCAAGGTGAGATGAAATATTACTAAATACGGCAACCTAGAATTTTCTTTTGAATTTGACACTATGCAACTACAGTAGATTCCCTATAAGACGGTAGATACGTTCCGTGTTATAGGAATCCGTGTTGTACTGGTCCAGCGCTATACTCCACCTGGAGTGCGGATTGCGCGGAATAATCGCGGCAAAACTTATTTGCACTCCGTAGTAATACAATGATGTTTGGTATTGCCATTCAAAAGTTATGTTAATTACAGGAGCTAAAGCGTCATAATATCAGAACATATGTCTCATTTTACCGTGCTGTACGAGTCTATTTTAACGTGTTACACGAAAACGATCACAAATTTTTCTCCGTGTTCTACGAATTCGTGTTGTAGACCCGTGTTATGAAGGGGTCTACTGTAAATTATTAAAAATAAAACATGAAATTAGTTGTTTATTTAGGGCGAGTTGACAGTGAGACCAACGTCAGTTTTATGTAAGTGTGATACTGCATTAAGAGTTTAGTAAGGGTGATAAACTTTATCGCAGAAGTTACGTCACAAATGTTTTCATTTGAAATGTAACGATTTTCACGAAAACTGTGTGCAATTTTGGCTTATAACGTACGTGGTGCATCTATTATTTCATGTAGATTTTGTTAATTTAGGTGAAATTCAATAAAGTCATCTGCAAAATAACTGCGCTAATGCATTGTCCACGCTTTAGGAAATGCAAGATAAAATAAAATAGTTGTCAACATCATGTAATTTATTCATCTGGTATATGTTAAATGCTATAATTAAGCTTAAAAAACAAAATTATATCATGTAGAAATCAGGCATTTTTCGAAAGAGAGAAGTTTCATCTGCATACCGTAAAGATCTTTTTTGATCGCCAGTGACACTGACGAAGTTTTTGTGTCATCAGGTTGCAATCATCTCAGATTTGCACTCATGACGTCAACTTTTAGTCACGATTCAAGTATTTTTTTCACGTTTTGAGATTCCGCATTACTGGGTTTAATTCGAATTATATGTGTAAGGAAAATATTCGTTTCCCACCGTGCGGAGAACGGGTATCCAGCTAGTTTTATCCTAAAGAATGTAGAAAATGTGAAAATAAATATTTGCTGACTCAAAGCACTTTTCAATGGCTCTCGAAAGGAAAAAATCACGTCGGATGATTGCGTTTCAGGGGATAGTACACAAATTACGAAAGTAAACAATCACTGCATAAATATTTTTTTTTTATAAAACTCTGTTTAGTTTTCGGGTTCGTAGGTAAAACGTCCAGCGTGTATGGAAAGTTCAAAGTTCTAGTAAACAATTCACTTGATAGGGCGCAACGCAAATTTTATCGGTTCTAGAAATTCGACGAACAGTTTCCAATACACACTTCGCAGAAATTGAAAAACAATAAAACGTTTTATAACAGTTAGATAATCACGGAAGCTTTCTCACAGATGCTGTAATTCACATACAATTAAATCCTTCTACAGTCTAAAACTCAGAGAAAATTCTCGAGCGGAACTTTCAACTGCTTCGCAGCGTACAACAGTGAAGAATTCACAAACTGCTTTCTAAATGGTCTTCTCAAAACAAGCGGTAGAGCTAGAGTATACACCAAAATGCAGGTTGTTCTAAGCTATGACTCAAAACTGAACTGCTTGAGCATGATCGTGTTCTTCTTATATAGTCTCTACGAACTTTCGAGAAAATTTGCGAGATTCCATTTCTAGAAAATCATACATCAATCGAGCACCTTGATTGCGTAAATGCTGTTGCGAAATACCGATGTGAGAAAGCAAGCATTACAATCCTCATTAATAAAATCGCGTCTTCCAATGTCTCCAAACTTGACTTTTTGACGGAATATCGCCAAATTTAGTTCCAAAAATATAAGTTTTCAAAACTGAAGTCAGCTAAGCGATATCTCCAATATTTGGCGCGAAACCACCAAACCCTATGTTTTACATGGGAAAACCCCGAAATGTCTCTATCTCGTGTTCCAGTTAACCGATTTACATGCAACAGAATGCAAAATTTAATCATTTGACTCGCAGAATACGAATTTTAGCCTAGAAGAGCAGAACACTCCAAAAATTTGCAACTATACATAATCCTTTTGCTGTTATTGGTATTGTATCGCCCCTCACTTGGTTTAAACATATCTCTCATATCAGCCTAAAGTTTTTGTTCACGGATTTTTTTTTTTTTCAGTTGCTTTTCTTGTCAGGTAATTCTTGTTTGACAAAGCACGTTTAAAAGGTGATAGCTGGAGGCGAACGCACAATTCACTACCCGTACACTTTTCTGAAATTGTATATAAAACTGTATAAAATTTACTCAAAATAAATACAATATACTCTCGACTATCCGTGCTCATTCCGGACTAACAAAAAATTTAAAGAGAAGCATTTTCACGCTTATCATGCATATAAAATGGATGCTGATCTCAATTAGAATCTTGTCCGGTTTAGTTAATACATTCAAGTCAAGTCAAAGCGAGTCATTTAGGAGCACCTGCAGTAAAACAGTTCCCGCATAGTGGTAACCCTACCTCTTGAACATGCAAAAGAATTCCAAGGTTTCGAAAATCTGGATGTTTTCAAAGTGATCCATATGTAGGCCTGGCTTTCATATAGTATTTGATAAATGACATAATTACTGACTGTGTTGTTAAATCTAATAGCGATGATAGTACTGATGCAGAAGATGTACTAAATAAGGGAGATACAATTTCTCATTCTGCTGCTCTACGTCTACAGTCTGTGTAAACTTTGCCAGATTGGACATAGATGATCTGATTACGGTGAGATTACTCCGGTTCGTAAAATATGTGTCGATGTAGGACAAGAAATGAACAAACAGAAGCAAAGACGCTTTACAGATTTTTTTGAGCAGTAAATGTTGATAGGAAAATTTCTAATTTATTATACAGCATGCAAATGTAAGTAATTTTTATATTTCTGTACTGATGTTGATTTTTTCTTTAATAAAAATAAGTTTTCGGATTATCCGTGCGGTCCTTCCTGGTGATTAGCCGGATAATCGGGAGTGCACTGTATTACGAATTTACGATCCCAAATCCTTGAAACGTATCGACGATAGAATAAAATAAAATCTGTGTGTGCACTAAATTTCTTGGCAAAAAACTAAGATTTATAACATCCAGCTATGAAAATAAAAATTTCTCATTCAGCTATAACTAGCTGGAACTCGTCGAATTGGACTGTCACTTTACTGACTGTAATTTTCAAAACTAAATGGGAACGATCAGGAATGTCACCGAGGTCTTGGACAAAACGGACAGGAAAAATCGAAGAGCGACGCGGAAGTGACGCGGACGTGTGACAGAAAGTAAACAAAAAGTTTCGCGCCAGTGCTTACTTTAGCAACTGTGCGATGGCGGTGAAATGATTGAAATCTTTAAAATTTGTTTTTAACTATCTTTATTGAATAAACAAAAAGAAAAAAAAAAGGAAGAAGAAGAAGAAGAGTACATATTAAATGACGTATGAGCACGATTACAGTTACAAATTCTATTAATTGAGTATTTCGTTGAAGACGATAGTTTGGGTCCAACCATCGATCACGGAACGGCCAAGTGAATCATCAGTGATCTTGACTGCTAAGGCATTCTGTGATCTAACCCTTGAAAGAGCGACATACAACATTCCAGGAGAAAATTCAGGAAGGTAAACGCCAACAGTATGCAGTAAAAAATGTCGGAATCACTCGAGAGACAAAAAATGTAATCCGCCAAATGGCGATCGCACGCTCCTTGCTTTATTTACTTAACTGGAAAATTAAAGCAATAATAACACTTTCACTTGTTCACTTTCTGTCACACGTCATGTCACGTCCAAGTCGCACTTCGATTTTTCCTGTCCGTTTTGTCCAAGACCTCAGTGACGACCTTTTCCTTTTTTTTTTTTTTTAACATTACGGTCAATAGAGTGACCGTCGAATTCGACGGATGCCAGCTAGTCAAAACTTAAGTCCTCAAGACTGAATTCAATTTGGCATCTGCTATATTTTCCGAGAATTTTTCAAATCCTTTTAATTTAGAATGCGAATAATTTTTCGTTATGGTCGTGAAATAATTTCGAGTCGGTTTTCTTTCTTTCTTTCTTTAAAAAAAAAATAAAAATAAAATAACACTTGTTCTTATAGTTATCGGAATATGCCGGTAAGGCTATACATATAAATGCAAAAATATGGAGCACAAAATTGTTTAATTAGCGAGAAAGTCGCTAAAAACGTCGTTTTCGGAAAAAGAGGTGAAAGCAGAAGTGATCTGTATTCTGCGAGAGACTCATAATTAATCTGCAAATGGCATTTCGCGTTTCCTGCTATTTACATTTCCTCGCGCTGTTCGTAGATGGTAAAAGATCCCCAATATGAGATGGAAAACTGAAAAATTAGGAAATAAGCGATAAAGACTGCTTTTCCTAACTGCCAAAAATCAGGTTAATGAACTACAATGTATTTCTATGGAGAAAAATTGCACCTTCGCCGTTCCACCACACCTGAACCGTTCGACTTTTTTTTTTTTATATTTCTCTCTGTTAATGACACATCTGCAAACCAAGACCTATTTTTAGACTCCTCAAACAAATTTTTACACCTAGCCGTTCTCTCAATTAAGTGGATACAGGAAAAACATGTTTCAAATTAATATATAGATTAAAGAAATAAGCGATAAAGCGCGAAAATAAAGAAGGCTTTTATAACTGCCAACAGTGTATTTAATAAACCACAATGTTATTTCTATGGCGAAAAATTGCAACTTTGCCGTTCCACCAAGCCTGAACTGTTCTTTTTCTAGTTTTTACTTTCCGAACATGTACCATGTAAGGAAAGTATTGTAATCATGAAAAAATTCGACTTCGAGATTTTGGTGTTTTTACACGTTTTGAGGGCTTCTGAATCCATTTATGCTATTTTTACGAGATGTATGTATGTATGTGTGTATGTGTGTGTGTGTGTGTATGTGTGTATGTGTGTATGTGAGTGAGCACGATAGCTCCTGAACGGAGCATTCGATTGAGCTCAAATTGGATATATATGTCATAAACCACCGTCGCAAGACCGGTATTGATTTTGGTGTGTATAGGACTTATAGTTTTTCTACAGGGCTACGACAAAGATTTCTTTTACATTATGGCCTATGGGGGGAATTTCTTGAAAGTGCGCTAGCGTTTAAACGATACATTCGATTGAGCTCAAATTCGGTATACATGTTATAAACCACCATCCTAAGACCGGTATTGATTTTGGTGTGTATAGGACTTATAGTTCTCCTAAAGGGCTACGAGAAAACTTTCTTTTATGTTATGGCATAATGGCATATGGGGAGAAATTCTTGAAAGTGCGCAAGCGTTTAAACGGTGCATTCGATTGAGTTTCAATTTGGTATATGTGTTTGAATTATTCATCGATTAAAATTTATTTAAGTGCTTGGTAATGATCTTAATCGTAAGTGTTCGGAAAGTCGAGTGGAGTCACTCCAGATTTTTTTCTTTTGATGACACATCTACAGGCCAAGACCTTTTTTAGACACCTCAAACAAATTTCTACACCTAGCCGTTCTCTCAGTTTAGTTACAGTAAGAAACATGTTTCAAATTAATATTTAGATATAAGATGATAGATGTAATTCCAGATCGCTACGTTTACGTAAGCTTCTAGGTTATTTTTGATCCGGATTTCCTGGGAGGCGACACAAATGTAACATATATGGGTTCTTTGTTTTTAAGTTCTTTGTATCTGGGTGCCTTAAAGAAGTTTGGGTTTTATTTTGAATAAGTTATCGCCTACTCGATTTGATATTTCAGCTAATGTGCTTCAGGGTTACTAGCCTAAACTAAAACGCCGAAAATACGTTCTAATAATTGGAAGTCTAACCAATGAATTAGAAGATGAAAAACTCAGATTATATATATTTACCGTATGCGAGTTCAAGAGATTTATCATTACACCAGAGAAGTCTCAGTTTTGGTTTGGTTTTGATGTTAAGTCAAAGATACACGAGAGTAGGGTTGCCAGGTCGCCAAACTAAATAGCCGGACAGACCAGCCAGTTTGGCCGGACATTTGGGTAAAAAGGCCGGACAGCCTACAATATTGAGGATTTTGTCTCAGTATTAATAGGTACAACAAAAAAATTGTATGTAAAATCAAGCTTTTTTGATTATTACCATGAGTCTTGTTAAATTCTTATAAAATATAAATAACATCGAATGCCAAATCAGTTCAAGTACTTTATTACTAATCAGCCGAAGTCACCAGTACAGACCTTCAGTGAAAATCCGGACACCGTTAAGTTTGGCCGGACACGAAATCAAAAAGCCTAACTATATCCGGCTTTATCCAGACGCCTGGCAACGCTACACGAGAGCTATTTGCCAAAACGGCTGTTTCCAAAAAAAAAAAAAAAAAAAAAAAAAAAACTTGCAACGAGGTCTATTGTGCCAACACCAAATCAAAGAATGAAGTCGCTAAATGACCACCTAGAATAAGTTCAAGAGTAAAGATATAAGAGTATAAGAGTACGCTAGCAAAGGCATACGTCAGAATAAACTTGAGAGACAAGTAAGAAAGTCCCGAGATTAATAATATGATGCCCAAAGTACTGAAACTAAGCAGTCCTATACTGATCCCGCTGGATCCCACACAAATATGTTTGCAGGACTATTCTCGCTGGATTAGGACTGTAGTCTTAGAAGGTCAAAATTGAGAATTACTTTACAACTTTACTCTGCCTTTTCAAAATCAAAAGAAACAAAAATTTTGCATATTTACATATCTAGCACACCATGCAAAAATAAGTAGTTTTTGTGTTTGTCAAGCCTAAGCTAGGGGCATCTGCTACGGGAGGAGATGCCTTGGGCGTAGAACTTTTTTAAGGGTTTCTAACGAGAGTTCATGGTACACCTGGAGAAAACCGCCCAAACTCCAGACCATTCGATCGATAAACGCGCAGCAGGTCAGAACCCTCGACTTTGACCCTAGCAACTATCATATGCAGTGTCTTATCCACTCGGCTACCCTCATTTTTGTCCTCCGAGATCATTGCTACTGCTGTTAAGTGGGTGCTTTGAGGAGGGGGGAGGTTGATATCAGATTTATTTAATTAATTTATTTAGTTCTATTGTAAACTATTAGTAAAGACTGGCATTATGGAAATGTAAGTAAAAAGAGTACATCACGCTTTTTAACACTTTCAAACACGGTTGAAAAGTGTTAATGATTTCGATTTGTCTGTCTGTCCGTCCGTGCTCTAACTCTCGTAAATACGCACCAATTTCTACGAAATTTAAATATGTTATTCTTATCTGCTGTGCCATGTACCCTATTGAAAATGGTGAATGTGGCATTTATAGTTTTTCTACAGGTGCACTCAAAATATTACCAATACATTGCACTCTATGGGAAGTTATTCTTTAAAGTGTATCATCCTACTATATATAGCAGAGGTTCCCAAACTGGGTGCCGCGGCACCCTAGGGTGCCACGAGCGTATGTCAGGTAGAGATAATCAAGAAAAGTATTTTGGTGGAGTATGATCAAATAATTTCCTCTGAACCAGTATCCCCAAGAAAGTGAGCCAAGCCGATCACTAAGTGGGCTCAAACAAAAATATTTCAGTCAGTTCAAGACTGTCCTGTAACCTCTCTTTTATAGCAACTCCCTGAAATGGGGGTATTATCAAAATTCTATATCCTTTTCCCAATAGAGTACTTTCTTGATAGTTAGCCCTCTAAACAAACAAACATAAAATAAGGTAAAATGCACCCAAGCTGCTTCATTCTAACCTTCATATTATATTGCTTTAAAGGAAATCTGTCGCGGAAGCTTTTAGCCTGAAAAGGGTGCAGCAAAATGCTTTAAGCCTGACAAGGGTGCCGTGAAATGCTTTAAGCCTGACAAGGGTGCCGCGGGTTAAAAAAGTTTGGGAACCCCTGATATATAGTTACACTGATCCCTGAAAGCTCCAAGATAAAACTTTTTCCGCCATTACTGCAAAACGATTACAAAGTTCGGTACAAAAAGCCTAATAACATTTATACCGTTTGTACGATCCGCTTGAAAATTTTCTTAATTATGTATAAAAATATAGATAAGAATCTGCGCTGCTTTAAAAATCTTAAATCCACCCGTCTCTCCATTTTTAAACAATTTTTCGCTATTTTCAGCTGCATTTTATTTTCGAGAGTAAAAAAATTAAATCATTTGTGTGACAAAGTTAGCTGTTGCAGGTGAGAACGACGTCACATTGATGTCACAGTTATGAGGCTTTTTCCCAATTTATAAGTTTATTTATTTATTATTTTTTTTTTTCTTGATAAAATGATTTCCTGGGGATGTTAGTTAGGTCTGCTATTTCTGCCTTCTAGTTAGGTCTGCTATTTGAAATGAAATAACATTGGTATATGCTATTAAGGATTACAAGATGAAGCTTTCCATCGAAAATAGCGTCTGTATCGTTGATAGTTCTTCTGCTGGAGCACTCAAAGTAATTCCAGTGCAATACAGTCAATGGCAGTTTAGAGACAGGCAAGCCTATAATACTATCCTCAGGCCCGGACTGGCCAGGGTGTCCGACTGTCTGCAGACGGGTGGGCCTCCGCCCTCGGAGCCTATCTTCCCAGAGATCGGCAATGGTAAACCTAAAGTTTATTGCTTTTCTCCCCCTCATCCCCCGTTGTTTAGAGAGGGGGAGTACAGTTTCACTTAGAGGACGCTCCCTCATACTCTCCCCTCCGTTGGAAATAAAAATAATTACTGCTTGCTCTGCAATGCTCTTTGAAAGCAACTAGAAGCAGAGTTGGGCAAAATACATAAAAAAATGTATTTTCGATGCACAAATTACATTTATTCAAACACAAAAAATTACAAAATACAAAATGCTTTCTAAATTGAAAAAATACAAAATACATTTATTTTCTTAATACTTACAAAATACGAAATACGTCTAAAACTTCAATTAAGTAAAATTTTCTACAGAAACTTCTAGTTTATTTTATTCCAGTGTATTTTAAGATGAACAAACAAATGTAATAGTAACTTTTTTTTTTTTACATATACATGAGTTTTTCCTGGAATAAATTGCATCTTAAAAGACATGAAAACAAAAATGTGTGACAAGTATTTATTGAACGTTATTTTTCAGTGATAATGAATGGAATTGAAATATAAAATTAAATATATTTCTAAACGAAGATGAGTTGAATTATATTTCTACTTTAAGATACATTTATAGCCTTACCATCGCACAGTAGTTATGTCACTGAAAATGGTAGACTGCCGAAGAGTGAAGGTCCCGGGATCGGGTCCCATCGAGCAGCTGTCGATCTAACAGTCTGGATTTTTGGTAGGTTTTTTCCAGATGTAACGTGAATACGCTTTAGAAACCCTTAGAAAGTTCTCCTACCTAGGCACCTTCCGATCCTTGGCAGATTGCCCTAGTATAGCGTTGCCATAATCACGCAAACACAAGATACATTCATATATTACTACAAAAGATTATATTACTACAAGATTGTGATGGAGGAGTGGAACAATATCAGCCTAGATGTTTTAAGAAAAGGTCTTTCATCTTTGAAATCAAGATGTAATATGATGGTTCAAAGAAAGGGCTATCAGACTGAACACATTAGAAAATAAAATTCTTATATTTATTTCTATATATATCTTTGCAAAATCGTTACAAAAATGTGTGAACACCCTCCGTAGGGTACTTGCGGGAAACCCCGAAAAAAAAATTGTTGTGGTTTATTACTTAAATGAAATTAATTTACGTTTCACAAATCACCCGTGCATGAAGATTTTCTTAACATTAAACTTTTAAACGCCTGTGTCACATTGCTGAAGAGTTCTTTAGGGGAATTGCAAAAAATATTTAACATGAATTTAAGAAAATGCTTTTAAAAAGAATTTAACAGGGTTTTTTTTAAATTTTAGTTTTACAATGTTCTATATACGGTTAATGGGTCAAATATTTCAGGCTCTACAAATACTCAAGAGAACACATTAAATTACGATATATGTTTCCGAAAAAAAAAAAAAAAAATCTAATTTTCTCTTTTCTCTGACCAAAAGTTTAAATTTTAGAATGTCTAAAACTTTAGAGGATTTTTCGAACTACTTATTAGTTATTAGCATCAGATATTATTAAATTTATACATTTATGCATAACTTGCAACTATCTTTATAAAATAAGAAAATAAATGTCAATTTATGAAACTAAACTCTTCGAATAATTTGTTGGATTCAATTAAAATATTCAGATAATTTACTTTGATTTTCAGGTAGAAATTAAACCTTCATAATGTGTGAAAGATTATTTTAGTACGTGTTTTGATACTATCTGTGCAGTTTCTAGGACAACTATAAAATGGAAGCGCCATGTCACGTGCTCCGAATACCCAGCCTAAAGATCCTGCGTCCACAACTAAAACGAATAAGTACATTTTGAGGTAAATATATGTAAATAGTTAACGCAATTTTCTTCCTTCAAATTTCCCTTCTTTTCTTTTTTTTTTCCTTCCTTCCTGAGACAGTGAGCGCACGCATTTTAAATTAAAATTAGCGAATTTTAAAATCGTGAAAAAAAAGAATAAAATATTAATTTTTTTTTTTTTTTTCAAAACAAGCGATAGTAAGTGCGATGCTTCTAGCGTTTTAAAATATTTTTCTAAAGACAAGTTTTAATTATTGCTGCTGATAAAGGAACTCTTATTATACCCTTGCTAGACATCTCCGAATGACACTGGCTGGAGTAATTTATGGGTTGCTATCTTCCCGCCATCCCCACTTTAGAACGGGGGCCATCCTCGTGATATTTTCCGTGAGTCTAGATCTGCAGGGTCACGCACTGATCGTTCTTGAAAAGGGGGTGAAATTGTTGGCGATCTCTTGGCGTGCCGATGCCCTCGGAGGGCCCTCCCTGCTGAGGGCGGGCCCCCAAACAGAAAAAAGAAAGAAGATTTTAAAAAAAGTGCTATACTGATAGCACTTGAATGAAGTTTGACACTTAAAAAATTTTTTGCAGCTGCAACTGCGCCCCCAGAAGGCTTCAAAACACTTCATTTTAAATGTAGTTCTCAAAATTTTTTGCGCGAGGGTTCCCGAATGAACAAGGGATTAATTAATATGAATGACGCATATTAATTGATATAGATCAATATTTTATTAATGCATTAATTATGAAGCATAATTAATTAATAATAACACCATACCTTCCCCCATACCCCGAAAATTAACACATCCTATTATTTATTGGTTGCACAATAACCCCTCCCCCTTCCCTTGAGACGGGTGGGCCCCTCCATCCCAGTCCGGGCCTGACTATCCTACAAAATAATTAGCTAATAATCCGACGACGCTCGTGTGCCTCCCTCAAAAGTTTCCAATGTTGGCTACTTTTGCAATAAATTGCCAAATAGGATGTGAAAAACAAGGCTTTAAAAAATGAACCGAGCTGGGCGATATTTTCATTATTTGGCGACAAATCGAAAATATCTAATGTGATAGTATTTAGCTATGACGATTTCATTGAGAATTTTGAAAATTTCGTTATTCGCGCTCGAATCAACAGATTTAGTGTGTTCTGTTGTGTTAAGGCAAAAATGCGCAAGGGCTATCTGCCTAGGAGAGAAGGGTTGCGTGTTGGTCGGATGAATTTTTAAGGGTTTCTAACGTACTAAACGATTTACATGCAACAAAGTTGCAAACTTTCATATTTTAGCATGTAGAACATTAATTTTAGACTGCTGACTTTTAAAAGAATAAATTTATCGTTCCCCGTGTTCGTGCGATACCATTATGTTGTATAAGAGGGATATTTATATTTTTAACAAGTTTGAGAGGTGTTAATGATTTCGATTTGTTTGTCCGTTCTGTTGTCCACCCGTCCAGTGTTTTAACTGCCGTAAATATACACCAATTTGAGCGAAATTTATGTTGTTTCTGTTTACAGTACCATGTAACCAATTGAAAATGGTGTAATTAGCATTTACAGTTCTTTTGCAGGAGAAAAAATATCCAATACATCGCACTTTGTGGGCAGTCATTCTTGAAAACGTATTTTAAGTTGATATTTGGTTTTTAGAAAGAAAACAAAGTGGAATATTGTCTGTATTATTAATAGTTCTCCTACAGGAACACTCAAAAGAATTCCAATACATTACAATCTGTGACATTCGAGAGATACTAATACATTTCTAGCACAAGACAATGTGCATAAAACTTTTATATTCTTTAGTTAAACGATGGGAAAAAAATTTAAAGGTCTTTTACAGGGTCTCATAAAATCGCATTTATAGTGATAATACAATATTATCTTATTTCCGAAATCTCTCGGGATTTAAGGAAAATACATCACCAAATTTGGGGCAAAAATATTGTTGTGTTAAAAAGTGTTTTATAATCGATGCGTTTGGCATGATTTATCTTTCTTGTTTTAATATTAAGCTAATTATCTGGTCAATCTCATTTTAAGCTTGATTCAAAAAGTTAAGTTCTACCGAGTTGTTAGGCATTATATAGCTGTTGAACAAATTCTTTACATTTAAAGATTACTTTTTAGTTCATACTGCTTTAAAAGCGTGTTTCCCCAGTTAGTTTGTTAAGATAATTTTATTTAATTTTTTCCGCCTTAAAACAAAGAAATAAAAAGTTTTGATATATTGTCAAACTTGGTGATATTTTCAGAATAAACTATAAAAAAAAAAAAGAGTATATACTGTTAATGTAAATTTCTGATTCTGTAAAAGAGCTTTAATTGTTACTCCCATGTTTTGCATTCACATTAATCTGTTATAAACATTTATATCCTAATCGCACTGTGCTTGAAATGGATGAGTATCTGAACCGCCATAGACTGTAATATATTGGAATTCTTTTGAGGGATCCTGTAGAACACATATGGGCAACCGAGGGCCCGCGGGCCGTATGCGGCCCAACATATCAAAACCCTATATAAAACCCGTATAAATCATTCAAAATCCCATATACATCCCAATTATACGGCCTGCGACTTCGCTAACATCCTAAAGTTTGGTCCGCCACTTTTCAAAGATTGCCCATACCTGCTAGTATTTTCGATGGAGGACTTTATTTTCTAATCCTTAACATCATATATTAATTTTGTCTGTAACAGATGAATGTCTCTAAAAACACGCTTTGTGCAACGACTCTTTATGGAATTTAATGTATTGGAATTCTTTAGGGTACTAACATAAAAGAGTTATAAACACACTATTGATAATACTCCATTTTCAATACTATTGTGTTGTCTTTATATGTCGGTAAAATTTCAAGTTAATTGAATGTCTGGAAGTGGGTGAAAATTGAATTACAAGATTCCATTATATTGATACATACAGGTGAAAGTAATAAAAGCGTGTTGATAATAAAAAATACATATAATCTATGATTTATTCCTTAGTAAGTTATGTGGTAACCCCCTTTTTAATACATTAGGGTGTTTATGATTCCGGTTTGTCAGTCTGTCCGTGCTCTAACTGCCATACATATGCATCCATTACTACGAAATTTATACATGTACGTACAGTACCACGTACCCAATTGAAAATGGTGTATGTAGCTTATATAGATCTTTTACAGGAGTACCCAAAAGAATTCCAATACATTATACTCTATGGACAGTCATTCCTTAAAAAACGTAATTTAGAGACATTCAGGTACTTCTCACGAGACAAAATTGAAATTTGTTACTTAGAAGATAAAGTTTTCCATCAAAAATAGTGCGTATTTCATTTACAGTTCTTCTATAAGAGCACTCAAAAGAATTCCAGTACATTACTGCGACTGGCAATTAT
>JAWZYV010000362.1:0-26606 GCA_038373885.1 Cheiracanthium punctorium
AGTATACTGAGCGACCGATCACATACTAGTCACATGGTGACTTCACGTCGACGTCACCTGGTGACTGGTCACAAATAAACTTCACAGTGACCACACAGTAGAGTCACATCACTCACAAGTCACAATGTGACTAGTATGTGACAATTGTGACCCTCTGTGACGTCACAGCGACTCTTGTGACCATCTGTACTATTAGGGCTCTAGAATGACAATTTTATTTAGTTCCACTCTATAATGACATCGTGATGGTCGCAAAATGGCCGTTTTAACATCTGCGAATGACTTACATAAGGATAGGAAAGGGAAATTTTTACAACCGTGATTGAAGTTTACGAATCACGGCTTTAGAGAATTCCGGGCGACAGTTCCCGGCACGTCCTTTTCGATTTGCAAGCGGAATATCCACGCCCACGAGTTTATAATTGCCCACAAATTTGCGATTATAAACTCGTGACGTGACATCCAAATATCTCTAGGACAAACAGGGACACGAAAAGTTGGATGTCCACAATGTCACTGAATCGTTTTCACTTTAACCCTTTGAGGCGCAACCCTTGTCCAATGCTGAGAAAAGGGGCAGCCGTTGCCATCGCTCGACTTAACGACCAGCAAGAGGGCGGACGATCGAAACGTTCATCGCGTGCCACAGATCGAGAGACCCTTTTTTTCCGGCTGTGCGGCACAGCCAGCTGTCGCCAAAAAAGGGTCTCTAGGTCTGTGGCATGCGATGAACGTTTCGATCGTCCGCCCTCTTGTCACGGTGAGGCTGTTTGTTTGGATATAATGCTGATAATCGCACGACATGTTGGGCACACTGTGTATGATGTCACCGTGAAGTGGAACTGGGATTTATGCGTGGACATTGTGACGTTAGAGCGACGTACCAGCAAACCAAATTTTGTTCAGGCAGAGGGACGAGACACTCGATATGGTTGACGGCTGAAGTGTGAAGGTCTAGAGCTCTGTTCGGACTTTTGGTCGGTTTTCTCCGGATGTAACGTGAGTAGGTGCTAGAACCCCTTAAAAAGTCCTCCGATCGAGGCACCCCACATACCTTGCAGTTAGCCCTTGTGTAGCTTTTCCGTAACATAGCACAGCACAACAACCTCCAAAACATGACTGGGACAAATCCCTAGTAGCACAATTAGTCCAAAAGACGTTTAAAACACGTTTTTTAACGTCAAAAAACGTGTTACCAACGTAATTTGAACGTTTTTACTTTCCGAACATGTACCCTGTTAGGTAAGTAGTGTCATCCTGAAAAAATTTGACTTCGAGATTGGGGTGTAGGGACACGTTTGGAGGTCTTCTGAATTCATGGATGCTATTTTTACGAGATGTATATGTGTATGTATGTATGTGTGTATGTGTGTGCATGTATGTGTATGTGTGTGTGTGCGTGTGTATGTGTTTGTATGTATGTGTGTTTGTATGTATGTGAGTGAACACGATTGCTCCTAAACGGGGCATTCGATTGAGCTCAAATTATGTATATATGTTATAAACCACCGTCGCAAGACTGGTATTGATTTTGGTGTGTATAGGACTTATAGTTTACACTTAGTTTTTCTACAGGCCTACGACAAAGATTTCTTTTACATTATGGCCTATGGGGGGGGGGTGGTAATTCTTGAAAGTGCACTAGTAAACGGTACATTGTATTGAGCTCAAATTGAAGAAACTAAGAATTTTTTCTGAATGATTCATCGATTAAAATTTATTTAAATGCTTAGTAATGATCTTAATCGTAAGTATTCGAAAAGACTAGTGGAGTCTCTCCCTATTTTATGTGTGTTATTCTTAGTTTACCTGTTTGTTAATTATGTGCGGAAATTTGTGTTGGAATGTGCTTATAACGAATGCGATTGGTACAACTACTTTTTTGTTTGATATAAACTTTAAATGCCCTAATTCTGCACTTATGAATAAAAAGTTTGATGAATTTGTTTCTTAGAATTCTTTTTTCTTTTGGACAGAAGAAAAACCATCAAATAATCTGTTATCTGGATTTTCTTCGAATAATTTTCAAGCAGTTGGAATAACATTGCTTATTTTATTTTAAATTTAAGTCGCTTAATTTACGAAAGTAGAAACTTTATTTATAAAAGAAAATATTTTTTAAAAAATGTGACGTAAAAGACCCTTTTATGTTAAACAGATTTTGAACTTGTAACATGAAATTAATCAAACTTCATTCAGGATAGATATTTTTTTAAGAAAAAATTTGTAGACTACATTTTTAAATGTTTGTGTAACAGTTTTGAGAAGTTTGACATTTTCGAAAATTTTGTGACAAAATAGAAGCCAAATTTCCTTAAGCATATATCAATTTTTAACTTTCCCAAAGAACACCTGCCTGACTAAAATAGTACATTCTTTCTTAATTTACCCTCGAGAATGTTCCGAAAAAACCTCTTATCTCTCTTTTCCTTAACTCCTTGAGTTATTTAAATTTTATGTGACATTTAAAATTGAAACCAAGACAATTTGTCATGTTAAATAAGTAAGAAAAAAATATTTTATGTCGTTTTTTAAAATTAATTTAAAAAGTATCATTTATTTTTTAGAAACAATACATTTTCACTGTTGTATATGTGATTACTTAGAATTTTTATTGAGGGTTTAATTAAAAATTCCAATGGGGAAAGTGTCATCTATCTAAATGTTTCGATTATGGCAAGCCCCTCTCTTGATATTGACACGAGAGCTTTTTTAACATTTAGCTGCATTTTGAATTGTTCAATCTGCCGCTGTAAAGCTTCAATCAGTGGAAAAACGAGGTACTTAGAAAAAAAGCTATTTATAGTCGTTTCTAAGTACTTTGCCATCTTGTAATAGCTCCGAGTTCTTTACTCTTAATTAAAGTATCACGTGTACTCATTTTTGAAATGGAATTTATTTTTAAGCACGCATTTATTTTGCACTTACAATGCAAATGTACTTAAAAAGTGCGAGTACATTAAAGTACTCCTTTTTAAGTACTACTTTATTTTTAACAGAGATCGCTTTATTTTTAGCCACTTTAGTAAAGCACTTTCAATTTCTGAAGAATACGAAAAAAAGAATTAAATTAATTAAAAATAAAAATTATAAGAATACGAGTAATATTTTATTGAATACTTTTATCACATTGGGATTTTCGCAAGTCCCATGAACTCTCGCCATATTGAGCATGTTGACATTAGGTACCATTTTGTTAGAGAGAAAATCCAACATCTGCAGACAGTCAAATATATGGACTCGGAAAATAATTTAGCTGATTGCCCAATTTATGCCTAATGTCCCTTTTTCGGGACGGCATTTTCTCTACTAGTCGAAAACGTATTTTCCTAACCTTTATTCACGAGTATTGATCCCGACTCACCAAATATTTTAACATGACACAGTAGGATGTTGACATTTCAATTTTCATCCATAATAATTTTATAAGAAATCATCCCTTGTTGAAGTTGTTGACATCAGAAATTTATCTATTATTGCTGATATTAATAAAAATCGAAGAAAGTCGCAGAAATGCAGAAATATCCGGGCACAAATGGGTTAACCAAAAAAAAAAAAAAAAAAAACGCCAGCCGATGTAAAAATTGGGGACAGCTATTCAAGTCAAATAGATGGCGCTGTGATGCCGAATGACAAATATTTTAAGTATTTACATATTGCTGCATTGAAACATGCTGTTCCGTTGCCCGTGCTTACTTATTCCAATGTTTGTTTCATAAATTGAATATTTTTTTCCTTCCCGTAAATAAATGCTAGTGTGAATGTATAAATTCTTTAATTACCTATCGCACTCTGCCTCAATATTATGTATCAACACATTACCTGCAAAAAGATTTTTGTTTTGTCGGGGCACATTTCATTTCAATTACGTATATTCATGATATGTGAACATACTAATTCTGCCTTCAAATGTCTTTAAATTGTAATACATTTATAGATGCACTACAACAAGTAAAAAAATTCCGAAGATAAGGGAGATTTCGGGTCCCACACTGAAATAAAAATATATTGCTCCAAAAATCGAACGATAATCTATTGTTACGCAAACTAATCATTCTATTGTTAACCAGAATACTACGGACTAGAAATTATTGGCCATTTCGTCGATTCTAGATCAGAGCGGTGTATGTATGTATATATTTCTCCGTCTAATTGTGACAGAAGTCAGTTTCGGAATCTATGTGTATGGTTGAATATTTTCAAACTTTTTCTATACAAAATTTCACTTATTCTTGAAATGGAGACACCTTTCCTTCTTTTGCCTGAGATTTCTTTTTTTTTGGGGGGGGGGGAGGTTGATGGGGGCAAATGGTTGATAGGCAACAGAACAGAAAATTAAAAGGCTCGCATTCCACAACTTTTGTTAAAATTTCTACTTTCTTGAAATAAAAGAAAAAAATCACCATATGAAATATTGCAAATTTTACTCATGTATGAATATTCACCTATTTCAAACTTGTTTCATTCATTTTAAGAGCCACACAATACCTGTAGGCAGGGACAGATTGACTAATGGAAGGGAAAGAACGAGACTTCTCTAAGTTAAACAGTATGATATGTCACTTACATTCATCATTGGGAGTGTTTTTCTGCCCTTGTAAGTTTTTATTGTACTTGTTTATGCCTGCAGATATCTATTTGCTTCTTGTAATGATGTCTTCCACTTTTTAATCATCCCAAGTTCCCTCAAAATCCTGTAGACTGAACGGATTCTACAGTGTTCTGGATGGGTTCATTTTAATTATACCCACCCTGTATTTACAGATGTTTACTCATACAAAATGTTCAGTGCTTTTCTTAATATTATCTTGACATTTCAGTTTCGAGTATTTTCTGCTCTGTTTCCTCTTAAAAGTTGAAAAGATCTTTCTGCTAACATTTTGGTACTTACTGGGTGTTTTAAAAATGACCGACGATTTGAAAAATCAATTACAGAAAAACGAAAGGCCATAGAAATGTGCGGTTTGCTGCATTCTGCTTCGTATAACAGGGAATTTATTCTCATTCATTTTCAAAATTAGTTACAAAGCTCGTCGATAGATGGCGCTGCTATTCTGTACGCATTTCGTTCTTTCAGATCAGTATTATTTCCACATGCAGCGAAAATGGTTTTTTTTGCTAGAGCAGCGTATTTTTTTAAACATTTCGGAGTTTCCTCACCTGGACCACAGTTTTGTTGAACGAGGAGCAGTTTTCAAAGGAAATTCTATGTCAGAAATGGTCCATTAAACAGAACATTGCATTTGACAACGAAAAGCATAAGCAAAGTGGCATGGATTGGGCTCCCTATTCTCCACATTTGGTGCCATGAGATTTTGTCGTGGGAGAGGGGGGCACCATTACTTGAAAGACCAGGTATATAGTCTCAATCAACAAACTGTAAATGAAGTGGAACAATACATCTCTGTTGCTTGTCAGAACATTCCAACTGAAATGTTTTCACTGGCATTTGCAAATTCATTCACAGACTCCATCATGTAGTTGCTGCAAATGGTGGTTATTTTGAAAACGTTGTTTTATAGTTTTTAAAAAGTCAGCAGCGGCATCTGATGATGAATTTTATAAGCAACTTTAAAAATTGGTAATAATAAATTCCCTGGTCCACTAAACAGAATGCAGTGAACCTTACATTTCTATCGCTTTCCGTTTTTCTTTAATTGGTTTTTCAAATCATGTGTCATTTTCGGACACCCGGCATATACTAGAGATTCTGCTCAATGGAGGAAAAATAAAGCTAGTTAAATGTTTTATTAAATTTTTTCTTTTATTTAAGGAAGCTCTAACTATCAATTTATAGAACGCATTAATAATCTGTTTTTATGCTCAAAATTTTATTTAAGACCATTACTTTAATAAATATGAATGAAAGAATAATTTATTTTTATGAACAGTAGCTCCCTGTTCTATTTTACAGTGTTACCCCTATCAAAAATGCTCCCAATTCATCCGTCATTGTCTCGTTCTTTACAATAAAAAAATACATCATACTACCTCCTGGTTCGTTTCCAAATTCCTAAAATATTTTTGATAATAACTCAAACTGAAATAAATCATGGAGTGCCTTTTTTATTAACTGCTGACCGGCTCCTTGTCTGATTAATATTATGATGATTAATACAAAAATAAATGAATGAATGTGTATGTCAATTTCATTCTTTTTTTACTTAACAGATTAGGTTTATACTTGAATTTAATATTTTGTTTAAGGGCTATTCAGGGTATAAGAAATTTGCGTTATTTGATTCTAATTACTTTTTTATCTTAATGAAAATCACATTTTTCATACATGATATAAGTTCATTTGGAATGTTACAATAATTGATAAAATCCAGTGAGGATTTTTAATGACTTATGTAGAGAATTTTTTTTTATTTTACTTCTTTGAAGATGAGTTTAATGCAAGTATTCATAAAAATATATACTCCTAGATTATTTTTTTTCAGTCAATAAAGATTGGCATATGAATGTATGATTCTATATATCAGAAAGGGAGACAGTTTTCAAGCAAGAACTTAAATCATTTTTAATAAACACCTTATGAGATATTAAGAAGGATTTTGCTGTTTGTTCAAAGATTCACGGGAACAATTATGGATTTCCTCTTTACGGATGCAACTGAAACTATCAAAATATTTAGAAATAATGAGAATATGCCCATACATTTAGGCGCGAAGTATGGAATAACTTCTTCACGGTAAAATAGACATTTCCATACTCAGGGAGGATAAACAGTCATCCGAACACACACACACAAACACACACCCTCCCCAAAAAGAAAAGTTTAACTGTCCCAATGAATAAATATTTTGAACTTTTCCTTTGGATCATAATTGTTCAAAAACCTCTTATTTAAAGGTCCAAATCGCTCAACAAATATCATTTGCAAAACCAGTTAATAAAAGTAAATTTCCCAATCGTTACATCACTTTCCAAAAATTATTTTTGTCACATTAGAATGCTGATTTTAAATATAAAAGTAAATTTAAATAGGATAACAGCTAAGGTTTCAAGCTTTGGCTGCAAACTAAAATTGAACTGTATACAGATTGTTACAGAGCGGAAAATTACAATGCCGAATTTATTTGTGTTTGGGTAACCTCGAAGTCATTCGCCAACCAAGGACTGCAAAGAACTGTCTGCAGTCTGTTATGCTGTGAGTATGTACTTTATGTTTGTTATCTTGTAGGTCTCTTCATCTGCCTTTCGCATTTTCTTAAAATTTCATTCAACCTTTGATGTTTAAAATTAGGCTGGAAAACTATATATCAGAACGGAGAGAACGGAACAGAATTTAAGGCACATCTGACAACAAAATCTCCATATAGTTAATTAATAATACAACTAATATAATTTTTTTAGTCTTATATATACAAAATAAACTCTTCCTATATTATAATTAATTGAAACTATAAAGTGTAATTGAACTAAAGTAGAAAAACAATACGTTAACAGTTAAATTGAAAAATAGTTTACACGAAACTTTCAGACCCGTTAGAGAGGCATAAATGCCAATGTTTAAAATTTTAAAGATAATATGATGCTTTTTATCAAAGACTAGCTGAAGTACCCGTTCTTCGCACGGGAATGAATGGACTTTTTGATATTACGATTTGTGGTGATTACTATTCATTGTAATAAACAGATATAGCAAAGTGGATATCGCGTTATATTGTGTCCAATAATCATGCATACCAAATTTCAAGGCAATCGTTTGTACGGTGCAGAAGGACATGCGGCGTAGCGCAATCTAGTGGCGAGTTTTAGCAAAACGGATACGGCGAAAATATTCTTCTACTATTCAGATATCGATGTATACGAATTTTCATGACTATCGGCTGGACAGTCCTGAAGTTCATGTGTTGACGCGAAATCTAGTGGCAAGTTATAGGAAAATGGATATCGCCAAACTCTTCCCCGTGTTCAAATATCTATGTATACCTATTTTCATAGCGATCATTTGCACAGTCAAGAAGTGATACACTGCAGGGCCATCTAGTGGTTCAATAAAGTAATGATTTGCTACAGCGCCGTCAAGTGGCGAGTTATAGCAAAATGGATAACGCCAAAATATTCTCATTGTTCAAATAGCTATGTATACTGATTTTCATAGCGACCGTGTTCAACTATCTATGTATACCAATTTTCATAACGATCATTTGCACAGTCAAGAAGTGATACACTGCAGGGCCATCTAGTAGTTAATTAAAGTAATGATTTGCTACAGCGCCGTCAAGTGGCGAGTTATAGCAAAATAGATAACGCCAAAATATTCTCATTGTTCAAATAGCTATGTATACTGATTTTCATAGCGACCGTTTGAATGGTCAAGAATTCGGCCTGCTGCAGCGTCATCTAGTGGCGACTTAAAATAATAATGCATTGCAGTGTCATGTAGTGGTGAGTAACATCAAAAGGAACGCAGTTAGAATATATTCTTCGTGCTCAAATGTGTAAGTATAAAAAATTTTTGCCGATCGATCGAACGGTATAGAAGTTGATGCTTTTCAGCGCCATTTAGCGGCAAGTTACAGCAAAATGGATAGTGAAAAATATTCTCCGTGTTCTAATATTCGCGTGTACCAAATTTCATCGAAATCGGTTGGACGATATTCGCACAGCAAACGGCTAAACGGAATAGAATTCGACGTTCTGCTGCGCCACCTGGTGGCAAGTTAGAGGAAAACGGATAGCATAAAAAGCTTCTTCATGATAAAAGACTTAGGTGAACGAAATTTCATGGTGCAACGGTGCTCAACGGTGCTGGAGTTTCTTAAGCTCATACACTCATACCAACATTCATTTTTATCTATAACCAGTGTCATTATATATCCCAGTCTCAAATAAAATCCAGTTTCAAATCTAAGCCTCGCCAAAGTGCCAACATACGCCATTTTGCAAGCGTTTTTTCAGGAAATCATTCGAAGCATTGACTTAGCAGCAATAATATATGGGAAATGGTTCGACCGCGAAAAGTAAAGCAAGCCTTTATTTGAAAAGTTGAATCCCTTAATACAGCCGAATTTTTTAAAATTATCAACTATAACGTGTTTTATTCATCATTACTCCGATGTACTAAATGAGAAGATTTCAATTTTCTGAAATTTGGCGGAATTCCCCCAACTTAAATCAATGTACTCATTTGGCGAGAATTCTGGAGATAGATCAATTGAAATCCCTTAATAACTGCATTATATCTTCACGGATCATTAAAATTTAACGCTGTATTCTAATAAAACCTTTGCACTTGTTTTCAAAAATCTATTTCCTTAAGCTCTCAACAAATTGCGCCAAGCCGAAATCTGTGCAAACCGCTAGAACTCACTTTCACAAAATCGGCATTTGAGCATTTTATTTTTTCGCCAAACTAAAATAATTTACCTATTAGCCTCGGAAATCTTCAATTCTTATTGTTTTCGTGTAAAGCATTACATTCCTGCTCTGATTTCCCATGCACACGATATTATAATTTTAAAAAAATAACCTTACGAATATAAACTAACAAAAAAAAATCATTATTATTCTTTTATTTTTACTTTGAGAATTTAAAACATTTTATTCGGCAAAATCGCCACACATGGCAACCACGATCCTTATTTCACACTTTTTTCACTACTGGGGTTACAATTACGGAAAGCTTTTTGCGTGAATAGCATAAAAAATCTCTTAAATTCCAGGAACGGGTGGACTTTCAAAGTTTTAAAGTGGACTACGATTTTATTCTATATTATTTTACATATCTGTGCTAAATTTCAGGCCGATAGGTTCATTTTTGTGGATTTGTATACGAACGACATTTTATTCGGCAAAAATAGCCACACATGGCAACCACGATCCTTATTTCACACTTTTTTCACTACAGGGGTTACAATTACGGAAAGATTTTTGCGTGAAGAGCATAAAAAATCTCTTAAATTCCGGGAACGGGTGGACTTTCAAAGTTTTAAAGTGGACTATGAGTTATTCTATATTATTTTACATATCTGTACTAAATTTCAGGCCGATAGGTCCATTTTTGTGGATTTGTATACGAATCAAATCCACAAACAAACAAACAAACAAACAGAATTTCATTTTTATTTATAAGATACTAGCTGAAGTACCCGTTCTTCGCACGGGAATGAATGGACTTTTTGATATTACGATTTGTGGTGATTACTATTCATTGTAATAAACAGATATAGCAAAGTGGATATCGCGTTATATTGTGTCCAATAATCATGCATACCGAATTGCAAGGCAATCGTTTGTACGGTGCAGAAGGCCATGCGGCGTAGCGCAATCTAGTGGCGAGTTTTAGCAAAACGGATACGGCGAAAATATTTTTCGCATTCAGATATCGATGTATACGAATTTTCATGACTATCGGCTGGACAGTCCTGAAGTTCATGTGTTGACGCGACATCTAGTGGCAAGTTATAGGAAAATGGAGAGCGCCAAACTCTTCCCCGTTTTCAAATATCTATGTATACCTATTTTCATAGCGATCATTGGCACAGTCAAGAAGTGATACACTGCAGGGCCATCCAGTGGTTCAATAAAGTAATGATTTGCTACAGCGCCGTCAAGTGGCGAGTTATAGCAAAATGGATAACGCCAAAATATTCTCATTGTTCAAATAGCTATGTATACTGATTTTCATAGCGACCGTGTTCAACTATCTATGTATACCAATTTTCATAACGATCCTTTGCACAGTCAAGAAGTGATACACTGCAGGGCCATCTAGTAGTTAATTAAAGTAATGATTTGCTACAGCGCCGTCAAGTGGCGAGTTATAGCAAAATGGATAACGCCAAAATATTCTCATTGTTCAAATAGCTATGTATACTGATTTTCATAGCGACCGTTTGAATGGTCAAGAATTTGGCCTGCTGCAGCGTCATCTAGTGGCGACTTAAAATAATAATGCATTGCAGTGTCATCTAGTGGTGAGTAACATCAAAAGGAACGCAGTTAGAATATATTCTTCGTGCTCAAATGTGTAAGTATAAAAAAATTTTTGCCGAGCGGTCGAACGGTATAGAAGTTGATGCTTTTCAGCGCCATTTAGCGGCAAGTTACAGCAAAATGGATAGTGAAAAATATTCTCCGTGTTCTAATATTCGCGTGTACCAAATTTCATCGAAATCGGTTGGACGATATTCGCATAGCAAACGGCTAAACAGAATAGAATTCGACGTTCTGCTGCGCCACCTGGTGGCAAGTTAGAGGAAAACGGATAGCATAAAAAGCTTCTCCATGATAAAAGACTTAGGTGAACCAAATTTCATGGTGCAACGGTGCTGGAGTTTCTCAACCTCATACACTCATACCAACATTCATTTTTATCTATAACCAGTGTCATTATATATCCTAGTCTCAAATAAAATCCAGTTTCAAATCTAAGCCTCGCCAAAGTGCCAACATACGCCATTTTGCAAGCGTTTTTTCAGGAAATCATTCGAAGCATTGACTTAGCAGCAATAATATATGGGAAATGGTTCGACCGCGAAAAAGTAAAGCAAGCCTTTATTTCAAAAGTGGAATCCCTTAATACAGCCGAATTTTTTAAAATTATCAACTATAACGTGTTTTATTCCTCATTACTCCGATGTACTAAATGAGAAGATTTCAATTTTCTGAAATTTGGCGGAATTCCCCCAACTTAAATCAATGTACTCATTTGGCGAGAATTCTGGAGATAGATCAATTGAAATCCCTTAATAACTGCATTATTTCTTCACGGATCATTAAAATTTAACGCTGTATTCTAATAAAACGTTTGCACTTGTTTTCAAAAATCTATTTCCTTAAGCTCTCAATAAATTGCGCCAAGCTGAAATCTGTGCAAACCGCTAGAACTCACTTTCACAAAATCGGCTTTTGAGCCATTTTATTTTTTCGCCAAACTAAAATAATTTACCTATTAGCCTCGGAAATCTTCAATTCTTATTGTTTTGCGTGTAAAGCATTACATTCCTGCTCTGATTTCCCATGCACACGATATTATAATTTAAAAAAATAACCTTACGAATATAAACTAACAAAAAAAAATCATTATTATTCTTTTATTTTTACTTTGAGAATTTAAAACATTTTATTCGGCAAAATCGCCACACATGGCAACCACGATCCTTATTTCACACTTTTTTCACTACTGGGGTTACAATTACGGAAAGCTTTTTGCGTGAATAGCATAAAAAATCTCTTAAATTCCGGGAACGGGTGGACTTTCAAAGTTTTAAAGTGGACTACGATTTTATTCTATATTATTTTACATATCTGTGCTAAATTTCAGGCCGATAGGTTCATTTTTGTGGATTTGTATACGAACGACATTTTATTCGGCAAAATAGCCACACATGGCAACCACGATCCTTATTTCACACTTTTTTCACTACAGGGGTTACAATTACGGAAAGATTTTTGCGTGAAGAGCATAAAAAATCTCTTAAATTCCGGGAACGGGTGGACTTTCAAAGTTTTAAAGTGGACTATGAGTTATTCTATATTATTTTACATATCTGTACTAAATTTCAGGCCGATAGGTCCATTTTTGTGGATTTGTATACGAATCAAATCCACAAACAAACAAACAAACAAACAGAATTTCATTTTTATTTATAAGATACTAGCTGAAGTACCCGTTCTTCGCACGGGAATGAATGGACTTTTTGATATTACGATTTGTGGTGATTACTATTCATTGTAATAAACAGATATAGCAAAGTGGATATCGCGTTATATTGTGTCCAATAATCATGCATACCGAATTGCAAGGCAATCGTTTGTACGGTGCAGAAGGCCATGCGGCGTAGCGCAATCTAGTGGCGAGTTTTAGCAAAACGGATACGGCGAAAATATTTTTCGCATTCAGATATCGATGTATACGAATTTTCATGACTATCGGCTGGACAGTCCTGAAGTTCATGTGTTGACGCGACATCTAGTGGCAAGTTATAGGAAAATGGAGAGCGCCAAACTCTTCCCCGTTTTCAAATATCTATGTATACCTATTTTCATAGCGATCATTGGCACAGTCAAGAAGTGATACACTGCAGGGCCATCCAGTGGTTCAATAAAGTAATGATTTGCTACAGCGCCGTCAAGTGGCGAGTTATAGCAAAATGGATAACGCCAAAATATTCTCATTGTTCAAATAGCTATGTATACTGATTTTCATAGCGACCGTGTTCAACTATCTATGTATACCAATTTTCATAACGATCCTTTGCACAGTCAAGAAGTGATACACTGCAGGGCCATCTAGTAGTTAATTAAAGTAATGATTTGCTACAGCGCCGTCAAGTGGCGAGTTATAGCAAAATGGATAACGCCAAAATATTCTCATTGTTCAAATAGCTATGTATACTGATTTTCATAGCGACCGTTTGAATGGTCAAGAATTTGGCCTGCTGCAGCGTCATCTAGTGGCGACTTAAAATAATAATGCATTGCAGTGTCATCTAGTGGTGAGTAACATCAAAAGGAACGCAGTTAGAATATATTCTTCGTGCTCAAATGTGTAAGTATAAAAAATTTTTGCCGAGCGGTCGAACGGTATAGAAGTTGATGCTTTTCAGCGCCATTTAGCGGCAAGTTACAGCAAAATGGATAGTGAAAAATATTCTCCGTGTTCTAATATTCGCGTGTACCAAATTTCATCGAAATCGGTTGGACGATATTCGCATAGCAAACGGCTAAACAGAATAGAATTCGACGTTCTGCTGCGCCACCTGGTGGCAAGTTAGAGGAAAACGGATAGCATAAAAAGCTTCTCCATGATAAAAGACTTAGGTGAACCAAATTTCATGGTGCAACGGTGCTGGAGTTTCTCAACCTCATACACTCATACCAACATTCATTTTTATCTATAACCAGTGTCATTATATATCCTAGTCTCAAATAAAATCCAGTTTCAAATCTAAGCCTCGCCAAAGTGCCAACATACGCCATTTTGCAAGCGTTTTTTCAGGAAATCATTCGAAGCATTGACTTAGCAGCAATAATATATGGGAAATGGTTCGACCGCGAAAAAGTAAAGCAAGCCTTTATTTCAAAAGTGGAATCCCTTAATACAGCCGAATTTTTTAAAATTATCAACTATAACGTGTTTTATTCCTCATTACTCCGATGTACTAAATGAGAAGATTTCAATTTTCTGAAATTTGGCGGAATTCCCCCAACTTAAATCAATGTACTCATTTGGCGAGAATTCTGGAGATAGATCAATTGAAATCCCTTAATAACTGCATTATTTCTTCACGGATCATTAAAATTTAACGCTGTATTCTAATAAAACGTTTGCACTTGTTTTCAAAAATCTATTTCCTTAAGCTCTCAATAAATTGCGCCAAGCTGAAATCTGTGCAAACCGCTAGAACTCACTTTCACAAAATCGGCATTTGAGCCATTTTATTTTTTCGCCAAACTAAAATAATTTACCTATTAGCCTCGGAAATCTTCAATTCTTATTGTTTTGCGTGTAAAGCATTACATTCCTGCTCTGATTTCCCATGCACACGATATTATAATTTAAAAAAATAACCTTACGAATATAAACTAACAAAAAAAAAATCATTATTATTCTTTTATTTTTACTTTGAGAATTTAAAACATTTTATTCGGCAAAATCGCCACACATGGCAACCACGATCCTTATTTCACACTTTTTTCACTACAGGGGTTACAATTACGGAAAGATTTTTGCGTGAAGAGCATAAAAAATCTCTTAAATTCCGGGAACGGGTGGACTTTCAAAGTTTTAAAGTGGACTATGAGTTATTCTATATTATTTTACATATCTGTACTAAATTTCAGGCCGATAGGTCCATTTTTGTGGATTTGTATACGAATCAAATCCACAAACAAACAAACAAACAAACAAACAAACAAACAAATAAACAAACAAACAAACAGAATTTCATTTTTATTTATAAGATATAACACCATTCCCATTCCTGGTTGATTGACCAAGAAGGTTTGAATATACTTTGTAATGAAGAAATATATTTATTACAGAAAAGATAATTTTCTGCGTAATGTTTCGGTTTAAATTTCTCTCTGACAGAAAAATAAATTTTACTTTAAAAGATATTTTTAGAACTTTTTGAACATACAGCGTCTTAAATTCTATTTAAAACTTTAAACTTTCATTTAAATCTGTTTTACATCGAAAGTATTTCTATTGAGAACACCATTTGAATGTAAGAATGGAAATTTATTCTACATAAATCTACAGTTAATAAACATGGTTAGCAATTTTGGTGCGATATAAAATATAGATTATTATTCTTTAAAGTTTTTAAAGAGTGCATAGCATTTTTTTTCTTTTTCCAAAACTGAAATGAGAGAGGTGGAGAAAAAATACCACAAGGTTCCATTATACTGTTTGAATTCCCCCAAAATTTTAGCTTGATTCTAAATGGACCTACAAAAGCTTAATTTAAGAAACTTTTAATGTTTTAAATAAACCAAATAAATGATGAAATGATAATATGTGGATATTTTCTTTTCACGTGGTTACTTAAAAATATTTTTTTTCTAATACTATTTACTTTTGTACAATAATGATAATGTTTTCTATCTAAAACTTTGTGTTTACAAGTACCGCAAGATTTCTATTTCCTATTCTATATTAATCATGACTGTCAGATAGAATCTGCGTGTACTATTACAATTTAATGCTTCCGGTAGACAATTTAATATATTTTCTTAAAGCATAGCAAATGTAAGAAACTATTATTACGGTGTGTTCTTATTCTCTTTCACTATTAGCACTTTGTTCACATAAGAAATTTTCTTTCTAGTTATATCAAAGTGGAGAGACTATCAGCATTATAATGAAATATACGATGCCGAATATTTTTACTTTACGAACATATACCATATAAGAAAAGTATTTAATCATGCACTACTTAATAAATACGCACCCACATTCAGTACGGAAAAGCTCGTCACGTGTTTGTGTATGCTTACAACTTTTTTTCAGCTCTGATTTAGGATACTTGCATTTTCGAAACTTTCAAAAGTGCAATTGTCTCATCTTTTCTCGCATTTCTTCTTCGTTTTGAGGAGAAAACTGCTCAGTACTCTTCCCATACAAAAGGATGTCTTCCTCATTACTTAAATTCCGGCTTTTAAATTGTTTCTCCAAATGTCCATTTGCTCTTTTCACTTGTAAATAGAAAAAAATCAAAGAAAGAAAAGATACCTTTTTTTTGTCGTTCGTAAACTTTCAGCATTTTTAACTGTGTTGTGTCCCAATGTTATTTTTTATACAAATAGAGAGCTGTTAAGGTAAAGTAGACGAACATAATGACCTCTTAAAAACAGAAGCTAAGCGTTAAGAACAGATTATGCAAACGGGACAGCAGAATTGAAAATCGCAGTGTTTGTTGAAGGTTTTTTGGGAAGGTTTTCTTGGAGATAAGATTTACAGTACAGATTTGTTTTACAGTACAAATGAGTGTGAAAGAAGTCGAGAAAAATTAAAATACAATTTAGATGGCATTTTTAATACTTCTACTTATTAAGGCATATGCCTAACTGAGCAATACGAGTACACATTTAGTTTTATTTTAATATTTATTTTGAAATAAAAAAAATTTCAATAAATTTTTGGTCAAGATATTATCCTCATATAAGTGTGTGAACGCATTCCTAAATATACCTATATTAGGACTCGTAACACCACATAAAAATCTATCTGAGTGATAATTTTTATATTTTTAGTACATTTTTTTTTTTTTCTACAACAATAGATAGTGAGTAATGCTAAATTTATAACAATTCTCCAAGCACAAGTTAATTGCATTTCAATATTTTAAATACGCTTTAACAACAAATAAATTTTTATGAAGTAGAAAATTATATCTTTGTCTAGAAAATTCAAAGAATTAGAAAGAACTGTATTTTCATGAAATACCAATCAGAAGGAAATATACATGCATGAATCTGTTTTTTATAAATTTTGAAATCTTTCTTTAAAAAATATATAAGCACGTTTTTTAAAAGGACTCTGGACCCCTGTGGATATGACACAGAACATGGTAGACGGCTGAAGTGTGTATGTGCCGCGTTCGAACATACCATCAGGCCTTCAATCCAGCTGTATGGAGATTTGGTTGGTTATGTGAAGATGCAGTTTTAGTTTTTCAAATTCATGTCTAAGTCGAATTTTGGGAGTTTAAAAAATGACATGCTTTTTTGAATCTCTTTTTAAATAGATTCGTCTTACTTTAAAAATCATTTCATGTGATCAAGTTAAAAAATTGTATTTTTTTAAATACTTAAAATTATTATGTGGTCAAGTATACTTTTTCTTTTTAATATAACTTGTCACGGCGTATTCGCTCATGCTCTTACCATAATCAGAAAATGTAATTATTTGTATATAAAAATAATTAAAATAATAATTAAAATAATAAAATAATTAAAATAATAATTAAAATAATAATTAAAATCATAGAATTTATAGTATATGAAAGAGGAATATAATCCTTGTTTCGTGAAACTTTCTATTTTATTAAATAACCTTTTCGCGAAGATGGATAGAACAGATAAGTTTTTTTAATCACTACAGTTTACAACCTTAACTATACTTAAAATCTTTTTAAACACCATGACTAGGAGGATAAGGAAATTCCTGGCGAACAAAACAAAAAAAAACTTTCGTTTAATCGAAAATACCCCTTATTCGTTTCATGTCGTACAAGATTTCCAGAAAACTTCTTCTACTCAACATTTTTACTGCATTTTCTTCACGTATTTTTTACTTCCTTGTACGTAGTATAAGGAAGTAATGTGATCCCGAAAAATTTTGGGGGCCAAATTTCGACAAAAAATCCGATTTTGACTACCTCTAAATTTAATTTTAAGAATTTTTTCGATGCATCTCATCGTAGGTTAGCATGCACGATCCTATTAACGCGTCTGCAACTCGTCTTGACCAGCGGCGAGTTTATTGTGGTCAGTTTTTCCATGCCGTCTGTACGTACGTACGTACGTACGTACGTATGTATGTAACTCGCATATCTCAAAAACTATGGGTCGTAGAATGTTGAGGTTTGATATTCAGGATTGTTCTATGATCTAGTTGTGCACCGCCCCTTTTGGTCGCAATCGAATGTATAGTTTATGTACAGGACCGCACAAAAGATTCGAAATACATTACGCTCTATGGGTCGAAATTCATTAAACTCGCATATCTCAAAAACTATTAGGCGTAGAATGTCGAAACTTCATATTTTGGATAGTTGTAACATCTAGTTGTGCACCTCCCCTTTTAGTTCCATTCGATTGGATAGTTTATCTACAGCACCGCCCAAAACATTCGAAATACATTACGCTCAATGGGCCGAAATTCATTAAACTCGCATATCTAAAAAACCATGAGGCGTAGAAAGTTGAAACTTTATATTTAGGATTGTTGTAACATCTAGTTGTGCACCTCCCCTTTCGGTTCCATTCGACTGGATAGTTTATCTATAGAACCGCCTAAAAGATTCGAAATACATTACGCTCTATGGGCCGAAATTCATCAACGCGTTTTTTAGAGGTATTGGGCTATTTCAAACGACTCAGAAGTGATATGTGCTGTAAAGAGTTAGAAAATGAATTTCTCCATTAAGAAAAGTGTCTTTATCATTTACAGTTCTGCTACAGGAACACTCAAAAGATTTCCAATACATTACGGTCAATGGCAATTTTAGGAGATTCATCCATTTCAAGCACAATACCGTCCTACCACATAAGTTAGGTAATGGTCCGACCACGGTCACGTGCCTCCCTCAAGAACTATGCCAAAAGTCGCCAAACTTGGCGACTTTTTTGTGTACGTGTGTGCATATTTAACTCTCAAATCTCAAAAACTATTATGAAATTTCACATATAAGATTGCTGTAACATCTAGTTGTGCATCTCGATTTTTGGTTAAAATCTACTGGAGAATTTATTTACAGGACCACCGAAAAGAATTTCAGTACTTTAATGTCTATGGACATCTTCAATATAATACAATTGCAGACAGTCATTGTTTGGTACATGCCCAAAATCTCGCTGTCTGTCCTCGACCTTGGCGAGTTTTGCCGAAATGTCGCCAAATTTGGCGATAGTTAGTCATTTGGTCCATGCCCAAAGTATCGCTTTTTGTCATCGTTCTTGGCGAGTTTTGGCGATAATCTGTCATTGTTGGTCTATGCTTAATATCTCGCCAAATGTTGTCGACATTGACGAGTTTCGCCAAAATATCGCCAAATTTGGCGCCAAAAATTATTTCGTATTTTGTATAACTCTAAAACTTTAACCCGTAGAATTTTGAACTTTTGTATTTAGAACTATATTATAATATCTAACGGTTTTCAATATCTTTTTTGACAGCAATCGACTGGGAATTTATTTACAGGGTGAGCCAAACGACTTTAAATACATTAAGGTGTATGGATGCTTTCAATTCATTGAAAGTCTGTGGTCAATGACTACTTTGGCTATCCCCAAAATCTCGCAAACTATTTCAAGTTTGTCGGCTTTTGGTGAAATATCGCCAAATAAAGTGTCAGAAAGAAATCTTTCAAATTGAACTCAGCTTGGCGATATCGAAATGTTTGGCTAGAAATCGCTATATCTTACTATTATTGATATTTTATATCTTTCAAACAAATAAGTTTAGAGGAAGTGCGTAAAAAACATTTTTGATTTAATAGACGTGCAAGGAAGTCATGTGTTGGACACATCAGATTTTTTTCAGAATAACAACCAGCTCGCGCGCAGCACAAAAATTTTGCTATATTTTAAGCCGGAAAAGTTTTCTTCCGTAAGTTTTCTTCCGTACTCTATCCTAAGCACTTAAAAAGTCTTTCAATATTATTTCAATATGTTACCAAGAAAATATTTTTCTTATTAAATGTTTTACTTTGCAGTAGGTCAATTTTGCTATGTCAAAGAGTGTTTAAATCCTTTTTGTTAAAATGAATTGATAAATAATTTACTTAATTTGTAGACAAAACTAAATAATTCTTATTCCAATAGACGCCCATAAACTAACATTTTTATCAACAAAAAGCACTCAAAAAGAAACTAGTGTTCAAATGATTAAAATAAATAAAACTTTATAAAACAACACTCATAAAAACGCTACTTATCAGTCTGTACTTTTAATATTTTTTATAGTTTATATATCATAGATATTCTTTTTTTCTGTAAAAGAATATCTATGAAAATGTCTTAGAAAAAACTTTAGTTTATGAAAGTAGAATTTTTTTTTTTATGTCCACATTTTTCATGTTCGTAAAATGTATATTTATTCAAATATAAATAAAACGTGCACGGCAAGTATTTTTTAAGCATTTTCTACTAGACTTACGAGACTTTCGAGTTTACGAGAGGTTCTGATGTGCTGACTGAAACATTGAAACTTAGATGGATGCTTTTCCTATACACAATTTTGAATGTTCATTTAAATCGTGTTCTCACACAAATTTGGCTCGCTGTGCCACAGTCGGTTAGAGCTCGGTTTCCATAAGGAGCTGAAAGTTCAGAAGCTTCTACCGTCGTCCGTTCCAATTTCCGTTTGGGAAATTGACAACCTCTCTCGACTGAACTTCTGTGGGACAAACGCTCAAGGGAGCTAGTGCACTTAAAATGTGTTTGTGGCTCCATAGCCCTCCATGTTCAAAAGATAAAACTATGTGTGCCAGTGCAGGCGCTGAACTCTCGTCTAGAGTTTTTTTTTTTTTTAATTAGAAGACGCTGCCTTCCAAAGGAAAAGGGAAAATTGCCTTCCTCCTACGGGGGCTCTGTAAAATATAATTTGCTCAGTTTCTACCATCTTGTCTTATTTGGATGGCCTGGTACCAAAGTGGATAGCAAGAAGACATTAGAAACAACAACAGACACATTTTTAGTATATTCCAGTGTGTCTTCTTTGTGCACTTCCTTGATGCACATAGTTTTTTAATGTACCTTGACATTACAAAAGCTAGGTTGCATCTAGACAAGTGTTGTTCTTTTCTAGACAAGTGTGTTTTGGTGTAATAAATGTTTGATTTATATAATGTAAATCATGCAATGAAATAAGATTATTACAAGTATGTATAGTTACTTTTAATCACTATATGCTTTAATCACGCCGACAAAAGATTTTTCAAAAATACTTAATTTATAATTCAGCTCTTTTTATTGTTTACGAATGCGACTTAATTTTTCTATGCAACTGAGAAGTAATGAAAGCTTATTTTAACATGTTCAAGTATAATGTGCATGATGATTATGAACAATTTATAAAGGAGTTCTTTTTATTTTTTTCGAAAGCGACTTAAATTTTTCAGTGCCGCTAAAAAGTAATAAAAGTTTATTTTAATATACTCAAATATAACATGCAGAATTTTATGAGCAAGTCTCTTTTTTCCCACCGAAGTAATGCGTCTGTAATCGTTTATTAATTTTGTTTGAAAAGTTCTAATTATTGGATAGTGGATAAAAGTTATTTCAATATGAAGAGTCCATTGTGAAAGTTCAATAAGAAGAGTTTGTACTATTCAATGAATAACCGCCTCAACTAAGTTTGGGAGCGTTCAGCCTTTGGATAAAAATTTCCCTGACATTGTTGCTTCATTGCTCACTCAGGAAGCGTGCGTCTTTAACTTCCAGGACCTGCATATCACTGGGCAGATTCACCCTTTCTGTAAATCCCAAAGAAAGAAGTCCAATGGCTCTCAAATACACGATCTCTAAGACCTGTTCACATCTCGAGAAAACATGTCCAAGAAGCAATCCGCACTGTGAATTTTCACGCGCGGCATGTGATTGTGTCACTCTACGTTTATAAACCTGGGTATATTTTGACGATACTTTTGAAAATGTAAACCCTGTGTTCTTAGGAAAAAAGCGTAGAATTTTAAGTATTAGGTTCAGGGCATCTTGAAACACACTTTATTTCTAGTCCTATTACTAAAACCTAACCACTGAAATTGTTTGACCCAATGTATAAAAAAATAAGTGCCGTTTTGCAAAGAGCTGGGGAGAAGACGGGGAGGGGGCAGGGCCGGATTTTCCATAAGGCCAACCTAGGCCATGGCCTAGGGCGCAGAACAAAGAACTCTCCTGCAGAACAATCACGAATGAGAAAAACGACTGTAAAGGAGAAGCAAAAATGACTTACTTTAAGTGATTATTGCCCAAGAAAAGCACGCTTATGACTTCCGAGAAATTCCTTCTTCCCCTAGTACAATTTCTTATCTATAGAAAACCCATGTGTGGAGATCCATTAACACCCCCCCCCCCGCAGACACAGAATTGCTCCCAGAGCACCCCAGCACATACAATGTCCAAGTCGACGACATGTGTCGCAGAACTAAGAGATCCACTACAGAACAATCACATTGAGGAAAGGAGGGGTACCGGAGAGAACAATTATTCAAAGTAAGTTATCATCGAAAAGGCGTCTGACTGTCTGTGCTCTTCCGATATCCCAACGTTCCCGAAAAGAGAATCACACCACACACACACGCACAGAACACTGCTCGAGAAAAAGTCTGTTGCTTTCAGTGTAATGCGTCTATAATTTTAAAAAATTTGAAAACGCATTAACAATTCTTTCATCCAAAATATATCGGTGAAACATTGCGCAATGAATGAAACGAGCATTTTTGGTTACTTAGTTCCATCTAAAAGATCGCCAGAAAAATACATTCTGATTTTCCAAAAATCGACATTTTTGGACATGTAATTATGAAATGTCCAAAAATGACATGACATGAAAAATGCCCTAACGTGTCCAAAAATCGCACGAAGTTTACAATGCAATCCTCTGTTTTGCGATGACTTTTCAGAAGTTTCTCTAAACTAAACTGTTTCGTGGTTTAAAATGGTAAAATTCAGTGTCTTCCTATCGAGATGATAATAGGTAATGTAAATTAACTGACAAACTTAAAAAGAAACTGTACTTTATAAAACACTTTTTTACGTGACATATAGTGCTGATGAGAAGAACGAATTATTATGCATATTAAATTGGAACTATTGATCAATTTTTCGAGGGGGGGGGCGCAATTATGGCCTTTGGCCTAAGGCTCAAAAATGTGTAAATCCGACCCTGGGACGGGAGAGGGTTTGTTGGCATTTAAAACCTTTATATTTTAACTGTGACATTAAGGTATTTTACCAATAAAGCGCTGTGTAGGTGAAAGAAATAAAAATAAGTGTTTTCTTCCTAAACAAAATATATTTAGGCTCTTGAAAGTGTTTATGCAAAGCGGATTGCAACATTTGAAAATCCCGTCGTTCTTGTTCAAAAGAGTTCTTCTTAACATGGGAGAAAAAGAGTATTTCCGAAAGAATTACTCATGTTTAAAAGGATGAGCACACAAAGCGATTCCATTTAGCAAAAGGATTATTAACAGTTTCTTCTTGGTTTATAAATGAATTTTATATCTATATAATACGAATTCTTAATATAACACAATTTATGGAAAAATACAAAATAATAATACTTTTATAACAATATATACAATGTGCCCCAAAAAAGTGATAACAGGCTATAATTCTTTATCTATTAGAGATAAATAGGCAATGTAAATTGAAAAAATGTTGAAAATAATGTTGGAAAAAAGATTATGCTACGGAAAATCCCCTCTCGTTCATTGTCAAAGTGTTACATTTTTTTAATTTGTATACGACCCCCGTATGAAAAATTCCTTGTTATTAAAATGTGCCCCATACACTCATGAGGTGACATACGCAATTAGAGAATTATATCTTAAAAAGTGTCAGAGATATCAAGATAAGTATAGCGCTGACCACTTTTCAATGCCTCTCGAAGGGAAAAAATAACGTCGAATGATCGCATTTTAGGGTTCGTTCAAAAATTATGAAAGAAAATCGTTTTTTTCCACTCTAGCAATAAACAAAATCATGTACCCCCCCCCCCCTACCGATCATCTTTCTCTAACGATCTCTGAGACGTTGTATGATGAAAGGCTGAAATTTGGTGCATCCCCTTATTGGTGAATGGGGCACATTTTCTAATCGTAATTTTTTTTCGAGGAGGGTTCGTATAAAAATTTAAAAAATGTAACATATCGTAAATGAATGAAAATAAATTTTTTCTTAACGGAGTCTCAACGGAGTCCGACCTAATTTCAATTTTTTTTTTCAATTTACACCACCCACTTATCTCTAATAGATAAAGATTTAAAACTCGTTACCACCTTCTTGGTACACCCTGTATAATCAAGTTTCTCTTGAATACTTAAAAAAGTTTTTTTAGAGAATCGTTGAAACGTTCAATTTTGGTACCCACGTGATATTTTTAGTCCCTTGCCTCATCACAAAAAAAAGACTTTTGCTCCTTGCCTGTAAAACTCCTTTCTCTGCATGAAGAGTTAGGGCGCAGTGAAAAGTAAAAAGTGGCAAAATGAGCTGATATTTTAAGTCACCCGTGTTTGACGTAACAGAGGTGGAGAAGCAAGCTAAAGTCACCAGTGCAAATGTGGCCGTTCATCTATATATATAAAGGATATAAAGATGTTTGTTTGTTTTTACCTCTGAGACATTTCTCAATCTGTATTTAACAAAAATTACATTCCGAAGAATATAAGAATATTTGTGGAGGGATTAATCTGTGGTAATGTGTAGCAGGAACAATATTTATACATCATCTTGAAAAATGTACTGCTCGTAAAGGATAAATTTACCAGCTCTCAGGTAAACACCTTTTTATTAGAACAGTCAGCTTCTTTTGTAAAAGGTTTATTTTTAAAATTTACTTTGTTGGAATATACAAATTTAAAGAGAACCTTCCTTTGTTAAACTTATACGTACGCCAGTGAAAGCATTTTCAAGATATAGTTACTACCAAGTCTTGTATGCATATTGCGTACTTTTAAATGAACAATTATTTTTTTTAGTTTCTTTCTCCTTCGTTGTCCTTCTAAATGTCTAAGGGTTTTTTTCCACTTTGCACTTAATATGATTTTTAATCCTGCAAAATTAAAATATTTTAATCATCTTCAATTCAATTTAATTTAAATTTACACTTACATCTTTTCGTATGTATCATATGATGGAACTTTTCTTTGTTTGTAAAAATCAATTCAAATAAATGGAATTATAAGTGCTGTTTATTGTTTCACAAATTATAGATAATTGCTTATTTTCAAGTAAACAGACTTAATTTCTAAATATCTAAATTTTCTAAGTAATAAATAAATAAATAATCCTGGCTTGTAGAACAAATTTCTAACAAAAAAGAGAGGGGGGGAGGTTACTTTCCAATCTCCTTCAAGCATAGGAATAATATGTATCTGCACGCTTGCATCTATGTATATGATTCATAAAGGAAAAGTTCAAAGTGTTCCATAGTTGGTTAGAAAATACTTCTGCTAAATAATTTCATGTCCTCAAACAATTAAAATAAAAACTCTATGAAAATTCTTACAATTTCATAACTTAACTGTACTCGGAAACTAAAAACACTTTTAGCACAAGGATTTGGGAATTTCCGGAGAAGTCTATCTATAATGAAAATTTTCCACTTATTCATCACCTGTCGAGCAACATCCTCCCCCAAGAAAACCAACTCTTTCTTTTCAATACTTATATTAAATTTTCTTCTCGAGTTCTTTCAATACACTTCCTATTATTTTCTCAGTTCTTAGAAATTATTTCAGCATATCGCAACGAAAACCATCAAATAAATTTTTGTTCTTTGAAGTTCAACAAATGCATGAATTTTCTATTTTTCCATCGTTCCTACCAATCAACCCTTTATAAGGCGAGTTTATGTGCAGCTAGTCGAAAGTACTTGAGATTTTTCTGAACCATTTTTTAGGATTAATTCATGTATTTCCCCTCTACTGTAATATCCCACGTGAAAATTGGAGAAACAAGTATTAAACAAACATAGAAATTTTCAGGGAGAATACATTAATTATTCACAAAATCAAAGTCGGAAAATTGCCTGCTGTTTGTACACGAATTAAGCGTAAAATTATATAATTAAAAGCGATGATTCTTTTGCTCAGTTTCCGAGTAATTATTCGAGCTTTCTTTAAAATTACGAATGAAGAAAAAGTTCATAAGCCAAATATAATTTAGAATCTAGATGTATGTGAACAATATACATCCAATATAACTGAACAAAAACCATAAAATTCAATAATGATTTCTGTATTTAATAGACCGTAGGTGGTAGGTATTCTTACCACCTACGACTACGTAAAGGACGTCAAGCACTGTACAGTTTGACGCAATTTTGACCACAAAAATGGGTCACCATAGATCTTAATATTTTGTAGCTCTTTTCGGTGTCATACTCATAAAATTTCCTAATTAATTTCAATCAGGCAGGGAGATGCACAATTACATGTCATAACATTCCCAAACAACAAAATTTCAACGTTCTACAGCTATTCTCATTTACGTATGCGCCTTTTATATTTATGCATGTTATTTCTAGTTATAAAAGTTGGAATACATAAATATTAAAAACATTCATTCACACGTCATTCAGAAACTTGTCAAAATAAAAATAGAGAAGATCAAAATTGGTTTTTCCATCAAGATCTTAATACCGAAAAAATTTAAAATACTTCCTTTTATTTGTACAGGAAGTTTAAATAAAGGCTTGC